>OU696580.1:2463701-2503701 GCA_916048095.2 Sacculina carcini | reverse complement strand
CACACTCACACACACACACACACACACATACACACGCACACACACTCATGTATAAACACATTTTCCTAACAGATTCGAGAATTTATTGGTCAATATATACAGAGCTGCCCAAACCCATATCCTTTATTAATGGAAGCATAGACCACTCGATGTGTGTGTGTGTGTGTGTGTGTGTGTGTGTGTGTGTTTGTGTGTGTGTGTGTGTGTGTGGTCGCCTATTGTTAGAGATTATGTTAGATACATGTTAGAAGTTAGATATGCGCGCACCGTGTGTGTGTATATACACGCTAGAAACACAACACCGCGGCTAGACAGATAGCAAATGACCTGGGGCACACGAGCATGTCACGTGCTGTTTGTCTGTGACCTGTGTGTGACCTCGCCATTACTGCAGGCGAAATTCTTCGGTCGATTGTTGACCCAGGTGAACACGATTCGGGTTTTCATCGTTTTCAACGCGAAATCTGAAGCCTTCGTTGTTATTTTCGTTGTTTGCGGATTCAGTGTTTGTTGCTGTAGGATGTGTCAGCGTGGTTGATAACATTGTTGCCATGACAACCAACACAGCCAACAACACTTTCAGCAGCAGTTTCATCTGCAACAAAAAAATTTCATAAATTGATTTTCAAGTAAATATTTTTTTCAATATCTGTCTTTATATTATAAATAAATTTATGATTAAATATCTGTAAATTATCAATGAAGTATATTATAAAATATATAAATTACAAGTAATTATATATTATTGGTTCTTTGTGTATCAGTAAAGAACTATTTGAATATAATAAGTAAATCAATATTTGAATTTAATAAATAGACTTACAACATCTATAATAAGATGTTTTATTTATATTTAGGTAGGACTGCTAAATTGCGATTGTATAATTAAGTTATGATAATTGCCGATACTATATATTATAATAATATGAATAATTATAATAATTAAGTGTTGTAAACATATTTAGAAATGTATATATAACAATATTTATTTGTGTTTTCCAATTTCAAAATTGCTGACATAAGTCGAGATTATGGTAATTTTGGACTGGCTTATTTGAAAATCACCATTTTAATATGCATTCCCGTGGAAAAAGTGACTGTAATATTTGCAATTTAATTGATATTTTTGGAAATATACGTGAAAACCTGTGTCTACCACAACTTAACACTGCAACAGTCCCTGTCCACCCAGCAGTAAATGGTACCAGATATCAGTCATGTGTTGTGTCATGCATTCTGGGGAGGTGGCCCTCTCTAATACGTCTTCCATCCTTGTGGCGTCATAGCGTGGAGAGGGTCGTTTCTGCGGTGGCAGCGAGCTGCACGGGACACACCTGTGTGTGTTCATAAGCTTCGGCTTCTTGCCGTGTAGCAGCTGCCACTTGAGGCCTTTAACCTTCAACATTTACTTCAAAAATCGACCCACCTTATTTTCAGTATCTTGTCGATGTGCCTGTCTGTGGTTGACGAGTGTTATGACTGTCAGAGCTCGTTCAGTTGGGTGCTTGCACTTTTTTGTGTCGTCTGCTTTATATAGTCCGGGTGGACGAGTGGTCGTGTGTTGTTGTTTTTTGGTTCAATACCTTTGTGGGTGATATTTGGTGTTTGTACCCAATGTTTGATTTGTTCATGTTTGTGTGTTTTTTTTTGTTTACCTGCCCTAAGTGTGGTAGCGGTCACCTTGAGCTGAAATTGCAATTTCAAACTGAAATTGTGTTGTAGTTGTTTGTTTTGCTCTTTATTTTTATATGCGTTTTCATGGCCTGCACTTGGAATATTATATTTCAATCACAGATCTGTTTCACATCTGATCTTACAGATCACAGATCACAAATCCTGTTTTCACGTCAGCTCTGTAGGTTGTCATGAGTTTCTCCCGGCATCGGCAAAATTCCAAAAATATCAAATATTATCAAATATTATCAATTATCAACTCAAAACTGAGTTATTTCCCGTATATAAGTATATACCAGTGGTTCTCAACCTTTTTCCAGTATTGACTCCATTTTCAAATCAGCAGTCAATTCTCTCAAGAGATAAAAATACAAACGACGTAATAACAAAACTTTTTATATTTAATATTCATTAATTCAACTCGGAGCTTCTTTAACAATTCTTTCTAAAACTTCCTTAAAAAAACTCTCTGGGAAAAAGTGTAAAGCAAAGATAAAAACATATTTTTTCCCAAAAAAAAATTAGGCGAATCTTCACACCTCATAGGATCCAGGTTTGCACTCCCAGGGGATGCGAGCATCCCAGTTTATAATGTCTGGTATAGACACACACACACACACACACAGAGATGGGGGGACAATGGTTACATTTGGCCTGGCTATATGATCATTGATGAGATGCTGAACTTCTGATACTACAGATAGCATGTTACAATACTGTCTTAATCAATAATTAATAGTGTTTCAATAAAATTTAATAATGTTGCTTTTCCAGCCAATATATCTATCTTGAATAATTGTTTTTACTCTCCTGTAGTTTTACACCCAACAACTATTAATGTATAATACCACATAGACTACTAAACTAGCGAAATCGCGATAATATCATAATGTATATGATTGAGTTCAGCTGAAGATAGATGTTTGAGGACCACTGTAGTTTTTCCACCATCTTAGAGATGACATTTGCAGATATCCTACGTTGTTCGTTCACTTGCGTGTTGCGCACTTGACTTTTACGTCGTGCGATGAATATCTCTGTTTCATGAGATGATCGCTAGAGAGAGAGAGAGTGGGTTAGTGGAGAGAGAGAGGATCAAACTACTACCAGCCAACGAATGATACATTGAATTGTGAATTACATTGTGTGTTTTGCTTTCTGAAAAATCGTTTCGATTTTTCATTGCGTATGCTAGCTCATATATGCTGGTATTTCTGTATATCTCACTGCATTTTTACTGTTGTATATTGGTCACCCATACATACACACACACACACACACACACACTCACACACACACACACACACACACACACACACACACACACACACACACACACACACACACACACACACACACACACACACACACACCTACACAAACATACTGATGCACACACAACGCAAAATTGAAACATGGCAGTAAGAAGAAAGCAGAAAGAGCAAAAAAACTTCTAGTAAATATATCAAGCGAGACGGGTACGATATGACGGCTCAGAGCGAAGCGTAAGGAGTAAGAGAATGAGAGTCATGATAAAAAGATTTATCAAAGAGATGATTGCGCAGAGAAGAGGAAAACGATGATAAGGATGTGGAGGAGATAACATGGGAGGGAAGAGAGTTGTACAAACGTGGAGCATAGGAAGGGAAGGATTTACTAGACCAGGTAGATTCATTGAGGGCTCGTGGACAGGATAAAGGAAGTGGATGACGGGAAAGAAAGTTATTAGAGAGTGTAAGAAGCTGCGAGAGGTACGTAGGTTGCTGGGGGTCATGCAAAAGTTTATAAACAAGACAGCAAATTTTATAGTGGATGCGAGGGATGATCGGAAGCCATCGAAGTTTGTAGAGATAGGGTGAGGTATGACGAAATTGGGAAGGAGAAAACACGAAACAACACGATTTATTTATGACATGTTGCAGGATTTTCAGAGTGGAGCGGGGTAAATGGAAATATAAAGAATTGCAGTAGTTGATTCTTGAAGAGATGAAACAATGATTGAGTTTAATAGCTGAGGTTCGGTCGAGAAAAGGGCCGATAGGATAAAGCGAACGTAGAATGAGATGACGAGTGCGAGCAAAAGTAGAAATATTAGCATAAAATGAAATATATTCTACTTTAGAATATTGGATAATTCAATAAAATATGAATAAGAATATGAGTATTTCTAGCAATATTCAGTTATTGCTAGTAATGTCACGTGCGTGATTCATCGTTTATTTATTTTGATTATTTCTTCATTAGCTTTCATCTTGCTGACTAAACCCTTTATTTTTCTAACTCTTTTTCTCTATAAATCTTTTGGGCGCTTCCAGTACATGGGGCCACCGCAGGGTGGTAATAGTGCACTTGCACTCTTCCCCCATGCTACTGGATTTGCTTGTACTTAATAATAATTATAGTTCGAGCATCAGTGTCGCTTATCGAATTTCAGTCAATGTATATATATTACTTCAAATACTATTTTTCTGATGATATAATAATTAGTAATAAGTGTAATATTTTAACATATTAATGTTTTGTTATTTTGTAAGGTAGGTTTATTGAGTTATCCAATATTACTAGGAATAATGCGTTGGGTATCGCAGTACAAAATTATCAAGTTTAATCGGAAAGCATAATATTGAAAAACTTTGGAGCTGCGGGGTATCGATCCCCGTACCTCTCACATGCTAAGCGAGCGCTCTACCACTTGAGCTACAGCCCCTTGATAGTTATTGATATTATTTTTCTAGGTATACTAATTTTATCTGGTAATATACATGAACCGGATTATGTCAGATCAGAATTGGTTTCGTCTTACTGAATTTTTTTGGTGATTTTTATTTTTTGTTGGCATCATGAAGAGCATAGATTTTTATATACTTTTTTATTTGCCATTTACGGACAGAAGACAGAATTAAATGTAGCGTAAACATTCTCTCATTCACTTATGTATTTTCCAGCATACCATTTTTACGATATTATTATATTGTGATTATATAAATATTAGAAGAACAATTGAAGCTGAGATGGTGTACACTGTTTATTATTTAACTCGCGTTGGCTGGTTTCGGTTCTGTGTTCTGTGGTTGTTGTTGTGGTTCCATTTAACCGGTTCTTGGCACTCCTATGGGGTTCTCTTGTCTGACATCGGTTGCGTAATGGCTCATTGTGACTGGGGCCAATCCAACTTGGCCTGGGGCTATTTTCAGCCGGTTCACAGAAGGCAGGCAGTTTGTCGGCGACATTTGTGAGCCAATCAACATGAATGTTGTTGCCATGGCTACCAGAATGAATCCAAGCGTGCGTCCGCTTCGAATGCTCTTCTGTAATCCCACCAAAAATGCGCCACATATTCAGCCAATTGATATTTCATTATTTAAACATTATTATTAGCTCATTATATTTTTTAAAAGTATTTTATCATAAATACCAGTGAGATTCAGTTTTTTTATTGTCTTTACGAACTGATTAATCACGAGAAAAATTGAACTAATCAAACACGAAAAACACCTCACCGAATGAGGAAAACGTGCGATAATTTTTATGTCGTTCACATTTGGCTTCGTTTTTATAAATCTGATAATCCTTCTATTTTTTACAAAATGATTATCCTTCTATTTGGTGCATGAGGCCACCGCAGGGTGGTAATAGTGCTTTCACTTTTCCCATGCTACTGGATTTGCCTGTAATTAATAATATTAATAGTATTATCTGCATTTATCAATGATTGGTTGTTATTTCTTGTTGGGTGTATGGGTGAAGTCAATAATTTGGCATAATATGTTGGGTTGAATGAACACGTCCAAACTTACAGGAACCATTGTGCGGCGTCAGAAATTCTGTGTCGGCGTTTTTCAAGTCTGACTTGTATAACACACCACCAGCTTGGCTTTTATACTCGGCGTTTTGTCGTGTGCTGACGTACGATTCAACAGGGCGGCACGCCTATTTGATTGGTTTTGCTGACGTAATTTCACTCATGAATAGGCGCTCATCATTTTCACTCATGAGGGCAAGGGTAGTGCCCTCGTTTACTTCCACGGAATTGTGGCATCATTTGTCAGGCAGTCATCGGATTGGCAATTTTACGCTAAATTTGGCTTAGCCTTTCTATCGCTCTACCGTTGTTGTTTGTTGTTCTTTGCTCTTCTCACGGAGCTTGGCTGAAACGAAACGAAATTTTCCAATAAAGAAATGCGCACCTGCGTGCTTTCTGAGTTCGACACACGTTTTCCAATATGTCATGTGTTTAACCTTGGAAAATTGCTCGTACTTTGTGCAAATTGGTTTCTTTTGCGTGGGTGTATGTGTCTATGTGTATGTCTTTGTGTGTATGTGTGTGTGTTTGGAAGTAGTTTTGCAATGTAATTTTGCGGTGAAATCTACTCCAGATCTTGCTTTGTTTTCTTGTCTTTCCTATGCCGACCGTTTTTGGCTCAGAATTTTGCTTTAAAATTAGGAGATCTCTTATACATGGTAGTAAGTCTGAAAGCATCACTGTGTTATGATGTTATGACATTTTTTATTATTTTTACGATGAATAAAGTTCTTAATTACTGAAAGTTTTATTCAGAATTTTGCCAACAAAGCGAAGGGGTTTCTCATACATAAGGGTTTATTATACACAAGGGTATCTTATAATCAAGTGTCTCTTATACTAAAGGGTCTCTTATACACAAGGGTCTCTTATACACAAGGGTCCCTTATACACAAGGATTTCTTATACACAAGGGTCTCTTATACACAAGGATCTCTTATACACAAGTGTATCTTATACACAAAGGTATCTTATAATCAAGTGTCTCTTAAATTCAATGGTATCTTATACACAAGTATCTCTTATACACAAGTGTATCTTATACACAAGGGTCTTTTATGAGTACAAGGGTCTTTCTCGTAGAATCTTGAAAATTCGCTAAATTTATACGCTTTTTCTTACCACAGACGTTTGACCGATGTTTTATCGGGGCGACATCTGGCGGCAGTGAGGCGCATTGTGCTCTGTGCGGTCAAATGTCCGCCGTATATGTGTTCAGCGATGCGCTGAATGCCCACCAAGTGTGTGCCCTACACCGCCTGGGACCAAGATACAAGGTAACTAGACTATCCTATGTACAAGTGCAAACTAACTATTTCATCCACACTCACACATACACACACACCCAGCCACATGTATGTGTGTGTGTGTATGTGTATACTGTCTGTGTATATACATCCAATTACACTGCCTTCATATATATATCTGTGTGTGTACCTTTGTCTGTGTGTGTTTGTGTGTATGTATGTGCTTGTGTGTGTGTAGCTATGTATGATTTGTGTGTCTGTGTGAGTGTCTATGTATGTGTGTTTGTGTATGTGTGTGTTTGTAATAATAATTATAATGATAATAATATTAATGTATGTCTTTGTGTTTTTTTGCAGAATCAATTTCTGTTTGAGGCCGAAAGTCACAATCAGCTGTCAGAAAATCACAAACGGGTATGTATGTGTGTGTGTTCTTACCTAGTTGTTCTTACCTAGTTGACTCCGCAGGAATGAGTCAAAGACTCGTGACTCCTGCCTTCCAAGTATCATATTTTATTTTGAATGATTGTATTGTTTTTTTATTTACGATCTCCTCTGGTAGCTTGTTCCAATCATCCATCGCCCTATTGGGGAAACTAAATTTTTGAACGTCTCTTTTTATTCTTCGTTTCTGTAGACCAAATTTGTGACCTCTTTTTGATTTTGCCAATTCGAAATTCGATTGTGTGTGTATGCATGTGTGTGTGTATGTAATTTAACGAGATATACTACCGAATATGAGCTTAGCATCGAACTGACCTATCTCTGTTCCCACCAAGTTTATGTTTGAACTCTGATATATTTTTTATATACAAATATTCTTACATATAGTTGAACCCACTATTTTATATGTGTGTATTTGTGTGTATGTTTGTGTGTGTGTGTGTGTCAGGTATTGTACGATGGTAAGATGTCGTCCAGTCTAATGTTTATGTACAGCGCCGCTGCCGTGCATGATCAGCTGTGTCTGCAATCAGCGCCGAAAAACACACACCCCTACTTTGTACACTCGGCACACGCGCTCATGAGAGAGGTACACTGATCCTCTGGCGTGTGTGTGTGTGTGTGTGTGTGTGTGTGTGTGTGTGTGTGTGTGTGTGATTGTCTACCTAATGTAATGTAAATGTGTGTGTGTCCATTTCTCTCTCTTTGTGTGTGTCTGTGTACGTATGTGTGTGTCTGTGTACGCGCGTGTGTGGGTGTGTGTGTTTCTCTCTCTCTCTCTCTCTGTGTGTGTGTGTGTGTGTGTGTGTGTGTGTGTGTTTCTATATGTGTGTGTGTGTCCCTTTTTCTTAGTTTGTGTGCGTCTGTGTACGTATGTGTGTGTTTGTGTACGCGCGTGTGTAGGTGTGTGTGTTTCTGTGTGTGTGTGTGTGTGTGTCCCTTTCTCTCTGTGTGTGTCTGTGTACGTATGTGTGTGTCTGTGAGACGTGTGTGTGTCTGTGTACGTATGTGTGTGTCTGTGTGTGTGTGTGTGTATGTGAGACGGCGATCAGTGAAGGCGGCACGGTGCGACTGCACGCGCGCTGTGTGCCTGTGGGCGACCACAGCTTGCGTCTCGAGTTATTTTTTTGCAGCGCCTTAGAGACCCTCTAGGTGTAGGGCGCTATATAAATATTTTTCCATAATGTAATGTCTGTGTGTGTGGGTGTGTGTGTGTTTCTATGTGTGTGTGTGTGTCCCTTTCTCTCTCTTTGTGTGTGTCTGTGTACGTATGTGTGTCTGTGTACGTGTGTATGGGTGTGGGTGTGTGTGTCTTTGTGTGTATTCCTTTCTCTTTGTGTGTGTCTATGTACGTATGTATGTGTGTGTGTGTCTCTCTCTCTTTGTGTGTGTGTGTGTGTGTGTGTGTGTGTGTGTGTGTGTGTGTGTGTGTGTGTAAGTTTGTAAGTTCGACTGTATTACACATACACAAAAGAAAAACAAACAACACATATTGTATAAGTTAAGGAGAAATTTGGGCAACAATTCGTTGAGCGGGCACATGTTGGAAGGGATGTATGTATGTATGTGTGTGTGTGTATTTGTGTGTGTGTGTGTGTGTGTATTTGTGTGTGTGTGTGTGTATATGTGTGTCTATGTGTGTGTGTGTGTACTTGTGTATATGTGTGTGTATTTGTGTAAATGTGTCTGTATTTGTATGTGTATTTGTGTATATGTGTGTCTATGTGTGTGTGTGTGTGTGTGTGTGTGTATTTGTATGTGTATTTGTGTATATGTGTGTCTATGTGTGTGTGTGTGTATTTGTATGTGTATTTGTGTGTGTGTGTGTGTGTATTGTTTTGCTATATGTGTGTGTATTTGTATGTGTGTGTGTGTGTGTATTTGTGTATATGTATGTCTATGTGTGTCTATGTGTGTATTTGTGTGTGTGTGTGTGTGTCGCTGTATTGTTATGGTGGTCAGGTGTATGCTGTTAGTACAAGTTCCATATACGCCACGCTGAACGCTATCGGCGGAGTGCAAGTGTTGTTGCCATTATTTAGCCAGCTACACTTGCCCGTGGAAACTCCGCCGCCAGGCACATTGCTCTACGATTCCGATCTGTGGTGAGTGCACGCCTACACACACATACATTACATTACATTACATTAAGACATTTATATCGCGCTTTTCACCCGAGGGTCTCAAAAGCGCTCACACACACACACACTCACACACACACACACACACACACACACAAGCACAAGAGTCATACACATACACAATCACGAACACACACACTCACCTACATACACACACCCATACACACACACACACACAAAACAGACATATAACAGACATATAGACAAGTACATATACGCACAATCACGAACATACACTCACGTTTACATACTCAAAAACACAAAAATGCACACGCACACACACATACATATTGAATAAGATAGCAAAGCCGACGTACAGCACAGAAGACAACACAAAATACAACACTTTAAGACAACAGAGCAGGCATACAACGACATACACTCAGATTGACAAATCACAACACAATAGACACACAAATACAAACCAGAAAACACAACATATCAGACACACAAAGACATACACTCAAACAAATAGACAGAGAACACAACACAATACACACATACACACACGCACACACACACACACACACATGCACACACACATGCACACACACATGCAAACAGAGTAAAGCTGTTGCTTGCAGCACAGATATCAAGACCAAGTGATGTGGCGTGATTAACTCCAGCCAATGATGACCAAGCAGAGCTTGACGTCACAAATCATACGCTAGTGGGTGAACCAAAAACCTCCGAACCTCTGAACCACTGACTGACTGAACGCCTGAGGTTCGATTGAACACTGGTTTAGAACCACTGTCCTAGCCGAATGCCACACACACACACACACATATATATAACACACACACACACACACACACACACACACACACACACACACACATACACACGTACACACACACTTTTAGTGAACCTGGTTGTGAGGAGTTGATGGAAACATTTTGGGGTGGTTTCAGCCCCCCTAAGCCCCCCCCCCCCCCTATCTGGATCCGCCAGTGTAAGTCGAGATAGCATAGCCAGGGCTTTGATATGAGAATTTCCAGCTGTGGTTCAATTGCTGATTTTTGCCATGCCAGTCGAAAAAACACTTCACAATGCCGCAATATTTAATGTGTGATGAGGCTATACAATGAAGAATGAATCAATAACGGTTAAATATACACAAAACACTGTCAACGCAACACAGGCTAATTCACACGTCAGCTATCTATCGCACCAATCTCCGTTCACACCGCCATCTCCTGCCACTGTCCACTCCAACACGCCACTACTCCACACACACACACACACACACCTACTCGCAATTTGTCTCTCACTTAGTCTCTTGTTTAACAGCCAATCAGCGGCCGACACTACTGTCACGTGACACTACGTCACCGCGCACAATGACAATTTGATCCAGTGCCGCTCAAACTACCAGTGCACGCAGTACGCGCTAGCACTCAACTAACTGCCCACACGCACACACAACCACACCAGCGGAACGGTGAAGGATGGTATTGAATATTTTCTCGGTCCTACCGGGCAAGTTATTGATACAGGCAGCTACAACATTAGAAAAACCCTCCTCGTGTGATTATTATCATTAGTATTATTATTAATTACAGGCAAATTGAGTAGTATGGGGGAAGAGTGCAAGTGCACTATTACCACCCTGCGGTGTTCACCCATGTACCAGAAGTGCCCAAAAGATTAAGGCTCCTTTCACACGAGGCAACCGTGTTGAGCAACTGATCCGTTGAGCGAAATTTCGAACCACGTGACATAGCAACCATGGATTATCCAGTCAGTTGAAATAATCATACTCCAGTTTGGCTGTATAATCAGCCTTCCAGTTTAGTTGAAAACGTTACAGTTTAGTAACGTTACAGTTTAGCCTACAGTTTAGTTGTAGATGTGCTATAGGTAGACGTGCGAGTGTGAACGCTTTTGTCACTTTTGGGTGAAAGGCGCAATATAAATGTTATCACCCATTCCTTCCAGTTGGGAGTTAGCTCCCCTACGCGTTACTGAGTGCGCTCCTGCGCAGTTGAATATGACCCGGCTACACTGACTGTGTGTATGTGCTGACTGTAACTGTGTGTATGCGCGTATGCAAGTGGTGTGAGATTGACATGTGTGTAGTTGTGTTCGATTAGTATTGGTGTGCGCGAACTGTGACTTGTACTGTGCATGAAATATCAGAGTGTACGTCTTGTGGGGCAAGGCTAAGTCAAAACACTTCCGAAATTAAAGAAAACTTTAACAAAACGTGATGAAATAGTTATATTCTAGTTATATGAGGGTCCAGTAGAAGCGGATTTGATAAATGTATCTTGTTATTCTTAGTAGCAGTCAACAACATGCCCTTACACACGTACATAACGATTTGAACAAGTTACGAGAAGCGTTTGTTTACAAGTTTGTTTCATGTGGTGTCGCTGCGTACCTCCAGGAGGGATTGGACATACTATTTTTGTTGTACTCCGTGGTGTAGTGGTGGTAGCACACCCGCCTCACAGACTGTAGGTCTATCGTTCGAAACTCGATGGAGGAGTATTTCTTTGGGTGAATTCTATAATCCAACAGCCCCTGTTCACCCAGCAGTAAATGATGGTACCAGATATCAGTCATGTGTTGTGTCATGCATTCTGGGGAGGTGGCCCTCTCTAATACGTCTTCCGTCCTTGTGGCGTCATAGCGTGGAGAGGGTCGTTTCTGCGGTGACAGCGAGCTGCACGGGACACACCTGTGTGTGTTCATAAGCCTCAGTTTCTGTTATATACTGTGTGTGTGTGTGTGTGTGTATGTGTGTGTGTGTGTTGGTACAGTTGTACTCTGGTGGTGTTTGTGTGTCGTTTGGTGGAGACATCGAGCGTGGTACAGCAACACATGCTTCAGTCTCGCGGCTTTCTTGTCATCTCCCATCTGCTTCAACGCTGTGATTCTCTGGCGGCGGCGGCCACAACTGTTGTGTCTGGTGGCGTGGCTGGTGGCGTGGCTGGTGGCGTGGCTGGTGGCGTGGCTGGTGGCGGACGCAATAGGCCACCGCTGATGACTGAGCCAGTGCTGGATGTACTGTTGCGACTCACCAAGTTTCTAGCAACGTGTTCGGGCGCCAATGCCGATCTGCTGCTCAAACAAGTGTGTTTCTATCTGTGTGTGTGTAAAGTAAAGTAAAGTAAATGGCATGTATTGCACTCCTTGTAAAAGGCTTTTCAGTACAAAAATAGAATAAATAAACCACATCACGTATACACACACACTCACACACACACACATACACACACACACACACAAAATCGAACAAACACTAAATACCACCGCACGCATACACACACTAACACACACACACACATACACCACTCAAGCACACACATACATACATACAATCATTCAATCGTGTGTGTGTGTATTAGTGTGTATTAGTGTATGTGTGGCTGTATGTGTGTGTTAACATAATATGTTGTATGTGTAGTAACATGTGTGTGTGTTTTTTTTAAACAAACAAATATATTTACAAACATGTACACAAATTAACATTTGTGTATTAGTGTGTGTTAGTGTGTGTGTGTGTGTATTAGTGTGTTTTTTACAAACAAGTATATTTACAAACATGTACACAAATTAACATGTGTGTGTGTATTAGTGTGTGTTAGTGTGTGTGTGTGTGTATTAGTGTGTTTTTTACAAACAAATATATTTACAAGCATGTACACAAATTAACATGTGTGTGTGTGTATTAGTGTGGCTGTATGTGTGTGTGTTTGTGTGTCATTCTCTCTCTCTTTTGCTGTGTGTGTGTTTGTGTCTTTGTGTGTTTATGTGGCTGCATGTGTGTTTGTGTGGCTGTATGTGTGTGTGTGTTTATGTGTGTTTGTGTATGTGTGTGCGTATGCGTATGTCTGTGTGTGTGTGTCAGTGTGTGTGTTTGTGTTTGAGTCTTTGTGTGGCTGTATGTGTGTGTGTGTGTTTATGTGTGTTTGTTTGTGTGTGTATGTGTTCGTGTATTTATATGTGTTTGCATATACGTGTGTGTATACACATTTGCACACAGTCATATGGCTTCATGTGATGTGCCTCGTTGTAATAAAATATAGTGTAATATTATTAGGAGTAATACGGAGTAATACAGTTCGGTGTACTTTCGTGTAATATAATATTATCTGGTGTAATATGTATAATACAGTTCAGTAATGTGTTATTATTTGGTGTAATACGGTGTAATGCAGTAATATTTAGTATGGTGTAACATAATGTAATATAATTTGGTTTAGTATGCAGTAATATGGGCGGGCATAATGTGGGTGGGTATATGCTTTAATGTAATATGGTGTAATGTAATATTATTTGGTGTAATACGGAGTAATATAGTTCGGTGTACTGTGGTGTAATATAATATTATCTGGTGTAATATGGCGTGATACGTAATGTAATGCTATATTACCTGGTGTAATATGATGCAATGTATAATAGTGTAAGGTAATGTATATATGCGTGGTGTAATGCAATGTAATAGTGGTGTTAAATATTATTTGGTATAATTAAGTGTAACGTATTTTCACACAACATGGTGTAATGTAATAAGATTTTGTATATTATGATTTTGTATATTAAGATTTTGTATATATATTTTGTATATTATTATATGCACACACTAGTGATTCAACTATACTGCATTTTTACAATTTGCAATCTTCTTCCTCTTGTCGAATCGATGCTTCTTGCTAGCTTATGATCATAGATCAAAGATCAGAAGTTGCGAAAATGCAATACAATTCAAGAGCCGAGCTGTCAAAAATTACAACAAATACCTGAGCAACGTTTAACTTTCAATCTTAATTTTAACTTTTTATGTTTTATTTTCAACTTTAACTAGACATAGACTTTATATTTTCATGAATCATATATGTGTTTATGTGTGTAATCACTTTGAATTTATCAGTTTGTTTTGTGTGTGAATTCCATGGAAATTTGTTGATAAAAACCATGAGTGGACAACAAATAAACATTAATTGACAAGTTAATCTCGTGTTTGCATACGTGTAAATTATCAGGAATTGGGTATAATATGATGTGGTGTATCTCAGATGTTGGACTACGTGTTATTCAACCCGTCGCTATGGCTTCACGCGCCTGTCGCCGTTCAAACCCGGCTCTACAGCTATTTGGCATCGGAGTTTCTGTGCGACACACGCGTTTACAATCATATTCGCCGTGTCACCACCGTGCTGCACACACTCCACACTCTCAAACACTTCTACTGGGTACTACCGCCATTGCCCCAGTCCCAGTCCCAGTCCCAGTCCCAGTCCCAGTCCCAGTCCCAGTCTCGGCAGCCAGACCAGCAGGCTTGCAGGTGGACATCTGGTGTTACCGCCGCCGACGACGCCGCTTCTACTACCACTAAAACAGCCACTCCATCGGCCACACGCTCTGCTAGAATGGCAGGTGTGTATGTGTATGTGTGTGTGTGTGTGTGTGTGGGTGTATGTTTATGCGTGTGTGTGTGTGTGTGTTTGTATGTGTTTGTGTGCGTGTGTTTGTATGTGTTTGTGTGCGTGTGTGTGTATGTGGGTGTGTGTTTATGTATGTCTGTTTGTGTGCTTGTTTATGTTTGTGTCTGTTTATGTTTGTGTTTTTGTGCTTGTATGTGTGTGTGGGTGTGTGTTTATGTGTGTGTGTGTGTGCGTGTGTGCTTGTGTTTGTGTGTGTGTGTGTATGTATGTGTGTTTATGTATGTATGTGTATGTGTGTTTGTGTGCTTGTATGTGTGTGTGTGTGTGTGTGTGTGTTTGTGTGTGGGTGTGTGTTTGTATCTGTTTGTGTGTGTGTGTGTGTGTGTGTGTGTGTGTGTGTGTGTGTGTGTGTGTGTGTGTGTGTGTGTGCTTGTGCTTGTGTGTGTGTGTGTGTTTGTGTGGGTGTGTTTATGTTTTTGTGTGTTTGTGTGTGTGTGTGTGTGTGTGTGCTTCTTTCTTTTTTCTCTCTCTTTCTGTGTGTGTGTTGGTAACGTCATTGACGATGGAGTGGATTATTAGCTCTTCTGTTAGCTCAGAATACATGCATGTTGAGCACGTATCATTCGGGCGATATACAATACTCTATTGCTATTCGTTTTGTTATTGTTGTTAATATTGTTGAGATTGTTTGTTTTGTTGTTGTTAAATATTTTGATCTTGTGTGTATATGCAGCTTTTTTCATTATATATATGACAACATGGAAATATTTAATATCCTTGTGTTTCTGCTCTCCCTCAGGCGCTTATGACGAAAATATGAGCGTGCGTTGTTATCAATTGTGGTGCATTTGCTGTTTTGTAGATAGTACATTTTTGATGCTGAGATTAGAGTTGAATATTCGCTAAATTAATCTAGTGAATATTTTTTAAAATTGAAAATGGATATATTTTTTACTTTTTTTAATTTTCTAAATTATTTTTTCTTCTTGTTGTTGTGCGCTGGGCAGACGGGCGTCGGTTGTTGTCCAAATCAGACGTGCTGCTTATTCGCTCGTACATGTTGACATTTTTGCGTCAGCTAGTGGTTATCGGCAGTGGCAGCAAACAGGAGGAACTTCAAGCCCTGCTCAATTTTCTCTGTATCGTCGAACAAGTTAGCATACAACTTGTAATCACGTAGCTAATGTAATATGTGTAATATATATGATGCTAAGATGCTTTGTGGACTCCGTGGTGTAGTGGTTAACACACCCGCCTCACAAGCGCGAGGTCCGTGGTTCGAAACCCGGTGGAGGAGAATTTTTTAATTGGGCGGATTCTATAATCCAACAGTCCCTGTCCACCCAGCAGTAAATGGTACTAGATATCAGTCATGTGTTGTGTCATGCATTCTGGGGAGGTGGTCCTCTCTAATACGTCTGTGTGTGTGTTTGTATGTGTGTATGTGTGTTTGTATGTGTGTGTTTGTATGTGTGTGTGTTTGTATTTGTGTATGTGTGTGTTTGTGTGTGTGTGTTTGTGCGCCCTAGAGACCCTCTAGGTGTAGGACGCTATATAAATATCTACCTAATGTAATGTAATGTGTGTGTGTATGTTTGTATGTGTGTGTGTTTGTATGTGTGTGTGTTTGTGTTTGTATGTGTGTGCGTGTTTGTATGTGTGTTTGTGTGTGTGTGTTTGTATGTGTGTATATGTGTGTGTATGTGTGTGTGTATGTGTGTATGTAAGTATATACGTGTGTGTGTGTGCGCGGCGTTTTTGAGAAATCGTACAATTATTATAAAAGCGCATTATAAATGTTCAATAAATGAAATGAAAAGGTGTATTTGTATGTGTGTGTGTGTGTTTGTGTTTGTGTTTGTATATGTATGTGTGTGTATGTGTGTGTGTGTGTGTGTGTGGCATAAGGACGAGAATATTGAGGATGTTCTCATGACGCTAGTCTCACTGATGGCCGATCACCCCGCCTCTATGGTGCCGGCGTTTGACACCAAATTGGGCGTTCAAGTGGTGTTTCGGCTGCTCGCCAGTGGTTCTCAAACAATTCGACTTCTGGCGCTCAAACTGCTCGGTCTTTTTCTCTGTCGCAGCACACACAAGTCAGCCATTGCTTTTGCTTTTTCTATTGTATTTTTTCATTTAAGCCACTGATTGCCAATCTTTTTTTTGTGTGAGATCTAGTACCACTTGAAGGTACCACGTACAGTCGCCGAGTACCACCTGGTTCCAGAGAAACTCAGTTCAATCAGATATCCTTTTATTTACATATATAATTGTACAAGTAGAACACACAAATCAACTGAGAATAAGTCTCAAATAGAACATTACAAATTGCTGTGTATGTGAAATAGTTCTGGACATTAAAATGGTGCGCAGATTGAAGGGATAATTGTGAAATCGATTCACCTAGCGATTTTTTTTCTGATCCTATATGATCCTATATGATCAAATATTTTCCTATCGTTCAAATACTGTCTCAAGCAAAATCGTTTTTATTCAGTATTTATTCAAGGTTAAAACTATCATAATTTTATTGACACTCATTAATCAATTAATTAAGTAAGTGAATATATTTGTGTATGTATGTGTGTGTGTGCATGCTAGACGCAAGTTTGATGTGATGAACCCGAACAACTTGTATACTCTGCTGGTGGAGAAAATTGTAGCCAAAGAGGAGACTTTATTGCTGTCCACATATAACGTGCTTTTCGAGGTTGGTCACTTTTGTTTATATTAATTAATTTATGTATTTATTATGTTTTTTGTTGTCAACACAGACGATATATAAGGTGTGCGCAATTTGTGTCAACGAATATTGTGAAATATATTACATTAACACAGAGAAACTAAACAATGGAATTGAGGCAAACTAAAACTATTATACTATATATATTCTCAACTGCTCATAAATGCTTTATTATCGAAATGGTAGGATTATAGATGCAATTTCATTATTGTTTTTTTTATTGTTTCTTGCTTTTCTATCATTTTCGTTGTTTTTTATTGTTTCTTTATTATTTTGATTGTTTTTCATTGGGGTTTCATTGTTTCCTTTTGTTTTTGATTGCTTCTTTATTATTTTGATTGATTTTTTTATTGTTTTTAATTGTTTGTGATCGTCTTTTATTATTTTTTTATCGTTTTTTGCGGTCTTAAATGTTCTTTCTTATTTATTGTTTTCGGCGATCTTATTGTTTTCCTTTTGTTTTGTATTTTTATGATTGTTTTTCATAGTCAAACTGTGCCGTGTGGTTTGTCACGTGGTTTTATTGTCGACAGATCCTCACAGAACGCATCGGACAGGATATTTTATTTGTCCGGCATCCGGAGCCGGAAGCGGACTATCGCATGGAAAACCCCAGTAAGTGGCAGATGTGTTTGTCTGTCTGTCTGCATGAGTGCATGTCTGTCTGCAGTTATATTCAATATGGTTCAATATTTATCGATTTATTAATATGTTTCTACCCTATTTCGCTTCCAATGTGTCCATGCGTGTGTTTGTTTATGGCTGTCTGCTTGGTTTTATCGAGAGCGTTGAATTCAATTGCTTTTTCGAGGACAGTGATTGATTTTCAGAAAAAAACACAAAAACACATCGCAAAAAGAAATATAGTGTCACAGTGTGAAATTCAAATGTGTGTGTGTGTGTGTGTGTGTGTGTGTGTGTGTGTGTGTGTGTGTGTGTGTGCTTGTGTGTGTGTGTGTGTGTGTGTGTTTTACATGCGCACCGAGCGAAAAAATAGACAAAACACAATTTATATGAATAATTCAATTGATATGTGTGTGTGTGTGTGTATGTCTGTGTGTCATGGTCACAATTTGAAACTCATTTTTTCCAATGCAAAAAACGTTCCTTTTGACCCGTAACGCTTTGACGTCGGCCCCAACCTGAATGTGGGTGTATCTTTGTGTGTGTGTGTGTGTGTGTGTTTGTGTGTGTGTGTGTGTGTGTCTTGTTTAATGTCAAGTGTAACAACAAGTTTTATGGTCGTGCCAAATTATATGACTGAGTTGATTCTCGACGTTTGCTGAAATAATGTGATTATTTATTTGAAATTCGCTAAAAGGTCATATGCATTTGTACTTGTGTTGTATTGTTATTTATTCATTATTGTTGTTTTTTTATCATCAAAGATGGATACTATGAGTGTTTTTTGACATATATTTTTTCTGATTCCCAACTTCTTAATGAGCCAACCTCTTCATTTTCCACACAACAGCGCTTAAAAATCCCACCAATTTAGTTGTTTCGCCAAAATTCAGTGTAAGCAAGTCACAAGAAACAAAATCAAACCCATTTCGGTTTGGTAAAAACACACACACTCATACACACATTTGTCCTTCTGTCGAGAATTATATTTACCACTTGTCAATCCCTCGTTTTGTTGGACTCTGTTGTGTAGTGTTTAGCACACCCGCCTCACAAGCGGGAGGTCCGTGGTTCGAATCCCGACAGAGGAGAGATTTTTGGGCGAATTCTATAATCCAACAGCCCCTGTCCACCCAGCAGTAAATGATGATACCAGATATCAGTCATGAGTTGTGTCATGCATTCTGGGGAGGTGGCCCTCTCTAATACGTCTTCCGTTCTTGTGACGTCATAGCGTGGAGAGGGTCGGTTCTGCGGTGACAGCGAGCTGCACGGGACACACCTGTGTGTGTTCATAAGCTTCGGCTTCTTCCCGTGTAGCAGCTGTCACTTGAGACCTTTAACCTTTAACCTATATTTCCCCACTGATATATCGTGTGTGTGTGTTTGGTTGTGTGTGTGTGTGTGTGTGTGTTTGTGTGTGTGTGTGTGTTGTTTGGCAGTGATCTTGAAGGTAGTGGCCAGTTTGATTGGTCAGTCGGCACACAGCGAATCGCTGATGGCCGTCAAGAAGCTGTTTCTCATCGATCTCACTCAGCTATGCTCATCCAACCGAGACAATCGTCGTATTGTTCTGCAGATGAGCGTGTGGCAAGTGAGTGACCATTTATTATTGTTATTATTATTAATTACAGGTAAATAGCCAGTAGCACGGGGGAATAGTGCAAGTGCACTAGTATGCACTGAAGATTCTGAAAGGAAAATCTGAAATAATGTATACGTGAAATAATCAACTTGTATACGTATATATCAAAAAAAGAAAATATAAATACACGTGCTATATGGGGCGTGGCTCCTGACATACACAATACATACATATATATTCTTGATATAAGATGAAGTTGAACTTCTTCAGACACAAGTATTTATTTTTTTACCACAACGTTTCGCCTTACGGCTTTATCAAGCAGTTATCCACAACGTTTCGCCTTACGGCTTTATCAAGTATTATCACTGCTTGATAAAGCCGTAAGGCGAAACGTTGTGGTAAAAAAATAAATACTTGTGTCTGAAGAAGTTCAACTTCATCTTATATCATTTATCCACCAGACACGTGAGTACTCCATACATTTTGGATCTATATATATTCTTACATATATAAACCCACTCATATACAACTTCATACACACATATGCTCGCATACATGAATAATGATGCAATAATGATCGCATACAAAAATGTTTGTAGTATATATACAAGTTTTAAAACACACTCCATGTGTGTGTGTGTGTGAAGTAAGTAAAGTAAATTGCATTTATTGCACATCCATCAATATATACATTTGAGCTTTTGAGTACAATAATTATACACAAATATATACATATACTTATACATACATGCATACATATATATACTTAATAACACACACACACACACACATACACACACACTCACTCATTCATGCACACAAACAATAATGTAACATATTTACACGTACTCAATATTAATATCATGTGTGTGTGTTTGTGTGTGTGTGTTGTGTTAGGAGTGGTTGATTTCCATGTCGTATATAACGCCCGTTGATTCAGTGCAGCAACATATTAGCGAGCTGGTATTCAACCTGTTTCGTGTGCTGTTGCATCATGCCATTGCTGCCGAATACGGTGGCTGGCGGGTCTGGGTCGACACGCTGGCTATCGTTCACTCCAAGGTACCTGCCCACTGTTATGCTAGACTCAGCACAAACAAAACGCGCTCTCCTCTCTTCACACAATTGTATTCTACACACGCACACAAACACTCACACACAGACACACACACACACACACACACACACACACACACACACACATATACATTACGTTACATTACATTAGGACATTTATATCGCGCTTTTCACCCGAGGGTCTCAAAAGCGCTCACACACACACACACACTCAAGCAAAGGACATTTCACATTCACACACACACCAACACACACACACACACACCTACACACAGACAAAAAGAAGACAGACGAGTGCACATACACTGAAAATCACACTTCCATACATAAAGGAAAAAGCACACGCACACACACACACATACCTATTGAGGATGACAACATATCAGACAGACAGCACTGAAGACAACACAGCAGACAATCAGGGACATACACTCAGATGAGCGAGAAACATAATACAATAGACACACAGATATAAATAACACAACTCAACACCACAGACACACATAGACATATATTTGGATTAACATACAGAGAACACAACACAACAGTCACAGAAAAGAAAAGAAGAAGAAGAAGAAAAACAAAACAAAAACAGAAAACAACAATACACAGACAGAACATAGAATGGGAAAACAAACATACACAAGAACAGGATACACACACACGCACACGCACATACATACACACACACACGACACAGGACACATACACACACACGTACACACACGACACACGTACACACACACGTACACACACACACACACACACACATACAATCACCACACAATACGATCACACTATGATTTAACAGGCTTGTGACACGAATCACTCTGACTAGCACGCATAAGTGCCTGTAATAGGTCGCACAATAGTATATAAGTCTCTAGTGTTATGGCGCTCATACACTCCTACTCACATTCACACACAGACACACACAGACACACGCACAGACACACGCACAGACACACACACACACACACAAATACACAAACACACACACACACATAATTGTATAGTTTGGGATAATTCAGGCAAGAGGGGTCATGGAAAAAAACTGAAAAGGACTAGATGTTTGAGAGATGTTAAGAAGTATAGTTTCACATATAGGTGTGTTGATGTCTGGAATCAGTTAGGGGAGAATATTGTAGGAGCTAATAGCGTAGGAGCATTTAATGAAAGACTGGATAGTGTGAAATACTGGGAATTTCAAGGAAGATAGGTTACTAGAGGGTGGGTTGGGGACAGGACAGCACGAGCATAGCTCATCTCCTGTGCTAAACAAATATCTGAGTACAAATAGGTGAGTACACACAACACACACACACACACACACACACACACACACACACACACACACACACACGCTCACACACTGGCACACACTGGCACACACTGATAATTACAGGTTCTCACAAGTTCAGACACATGAGCCTCAAACGTTAGACGACTATCAATTGTAACACCCAGAAGTCTGCTTTTATGTACAACATCAAAGTCAATATGTACAATATCACACACATACACACACACCGTGCCTCCACTATCTTCTCGAGTCAGACAGGCTCGTGACTGCCGTCTTCCAGTCATGTCTTATTACTTCTTGAACAATTGTATTGTTAATTGATGAAAAATGTCTCTCGTTGGTAATTTATTCCACCTTTCTATTCAGCTCTATTTGAGAAACAATGAACGTCGTTTTTTATCCTACGTTTTTGTAGATCGAAATTGTGATTTTTGTGATTTTTTCTTTTCCAGTATGACATCTCTAAAGTGTAATCAAGTCTCCTCTAATTGTGTATGCGTGTGTGTTTGCATGACTTGTGTCAGGTTTCGTACGAGAACTTCAAACTGCAGTACACCGAGATGTACGAACAGTACGAGCGAAGTAAAACGACGACATTTGTGGACGACACGGATACGACCGGTGTCGCCGTACCGTGTGAGTCTTGTGACAACCACACGTCGCAGCATGACGCATGCGGCGACTTGACGGATCCGGCGAAAACTCCGCCGGCATCCGTCGAAAGTTTTGCCGCCGTGCCGTCCAGCTGTATCGCGAGCAACGGTGAGCCAGCGGATGCTCACGGTCAATTAGACGCTGAAAGACAGTCGTTTTCACGCCATGCATTGTCGCATGACATGCAGAATGGTGCTGTTGTTACAGTTTCTCCTGTTTCGGCCGATGTCATCGCTCAGGCGGCCACCTCTGACGGTGTTGACGGAACTGTCGATGATGTGTATGATGAGGTGAATCTGGATGATTCGACCGGGAACAACGAACTGGGGTCTTGTGTCGATTTTCAGATATTGGACGATGCTGGCTGTTGTGATGATGAAGAAGAAATCGGCGGTGAAGATGGTGATGCAAACGAGGAAATGGATCGACCGATCTTGCACAAGGATAATGACCATACCTGTTGCACCAACGACGATGCTTGCAACAAGGAAATCATTGATGAACGTGTAGATTCTGGCCCGAGCAATGAAAACAATCATTCTGCGAACACAATCACTTGTGATGACACGGAGCTGCCTCGAGATGGCGCTGCGATCGGCGAGGCTTCCGATTGTCTCGATGTCAACCCGCAGCTGCAGGGCGGCACGCGACCATCAACACTGCCATCTGGCGGTGAATCAGCGAATCAGCAGTTGCGTGGCGACTCACCAGAGCGGCAGCACCATCGTCAAACGTCTTCAGGTCAGTTGGTGTTCAATCATGTTGTTTGGTGTTGTTGAAATTCCTCATGTTAAAGATTAGACATAGTTTGTGTGTGTGTGTGTGTGTGTGTGTGTGTGTGTGTGTGTGTGTGTGTGTGTGTGTGTGTGTGTGTGTGTGTGTGTGTGTGTGTGTGTTGTTGTTGGTTATGTCCTATTCATTGAGGGTCCGAGGAGCGGGATACCGTTTCAACAACTTGCTGAACTTGTTGAAGACTCTGCACAATGTTCTGCGCGTCTCTGCTCCAACACACACACACACATACACATAGGTTAAAGGACTCAAGTGACAGCTGCTACACGGGAATAAGCCGAAGCTTATGAACACACACACAGGTGTGTCCCGTGCAGCTCGCTGCCACCACAGAACCGACCCTCTCCACGCTATGACGCCACAAGGACGGAAGACGTATTAGAGAGGGCCACCTTCCCAGAATGCATGACACAACACATGACTGATATCTGGTACCATTTACTTCTGGGTGGACAGGGACTGTTGGATTATAGAATTCACCCAATGAAATTCTCCACCGCCGGGTTGTGTAGCCGAACAACCTCCTTAGCTGATGAGGAAAGACAAGGCCTTGTGACCGGGTTATTGCTCTGCTGGTGGATTTGATAATGTGTTGATGACGTCTGAGTTAAGAGTGCGTTAATCAGTGTTGCATGATGTGTGCGTGTGTGTGTGTATATGTGTATGTGTGTGTGTGTGTATGGTGCTGAATTGCAATCTGGACAGTTGTCATTGATCGAGTCATTCCACTTTTTCTGTTAGCTGGTAAACCTTTCTCAACGAATCTTCTGTTGTTTTTGTTGTTGAAGTCATTCAGGTTGTCTGGCCTCTGAACAGTCCCGATTACATTGGCACAGATTTAGCTGGCCTCATTGGGTGTGTGTGTGTGTATGTTTGTGTGTGTGTGTGTAGGTTTGTATTTTGGTGTGTGTGTGTGTGTGCATGTTTGTGAGTAGCAAATATGATATGTTTTGTGTGTGGTTGTAATAGACACACACACTCACACACATTACATTACATTAAGACATTTATATCGCGCTTTTCACCCGAGGGTCTCAAAAGCGCTCACACACACACACACACACACTCAAGCACAAGAGTCATACACATACACAATCACGATCACACACACTCACCTACATACACACACACACACATACACACACACAAAACAGACAAGCTCATATACGCACAAACACAAACACACTCACGTTTACATACTCAAAATCACAAAAATACACACGCACATACATATTGAATAAGATAGCACAGCAGACATACAGCACAGAAGACAATACAACATACAACACATTAAGACAACACAGCAACACAGACAACACACACACACACACACATTACATTACATTACATTACATTAAGACATTTATATCGCGCTTTTCACCCGAGGGTCTCAAAAGCGCTCACACACACACACACTCACACACACACACAACACACACACACACACAAGCACACGAGTCATACACACACACACACATACACAAACACACACACACACACACACACACTCAAGCACAAGAGTCATACACATACACAATCACGAACACACACACTCACCTACATACACACACACATACATACACACACACAAAACAGACAAGTACATATACGCACAAACACAAACACTCACGTTTACATACTCAAAATCACAAAAATACACACGCACATACATATTGAATAAGATAGCACAGCAGACATACAGCACAGAAGACAATACAACATACAACACATTAAGACAACACAGCAACACACACACACACACTCACTGGCACAGCACAGTGTATGCTGCCTCTACTGCACTTTGATCTTCCTTTATATATCTTCGGTGTCACGTGACACATTTTAGGTCACGTGACAGCGCACGGAGAGCAAGGTAATATTGTGCATACATAACACTCGCACGCACATATGAGTGTGTAAGATGTCACGTGACACTGGGTCGTACACACGATAATATACGCACAAGTTCAAATGTAAACACACACGCACACACACACACACACACACACGCTCACACACACACACACACACAAACACACACACACATAATTGTATAGTTTGGGATAATTCAGGCAAGAGGGGTCATGGAAAATAACTGAAAAGGACTAGATGTTTGAGAGATGTTAATATTTATGTTAGATGTAGTATAGTTTCCCATATTGGTGTGTTGATGTCTGGAATCAGTTAGGGGAGAATATTGTAGGAGCTAATAGCGTAGGAGCATTTAATGAAAGACTGGATAGTGTGAAATACTGGGAATTTCAAGGAAGATAGGTTAGAGAGTGGGTTCGAGACAGGACAGCACGAGCATAGCTCATCTCCTGTGCTAAACAAATAGGTGAGTACAAATAGGTGAGTACACACAAACACACACACACACACACACGCTCACACACTGGCACATAGACATACACCGCCTCTAATTAAACACCAAACATGCATGCAAGGCGTGACACACAAACATACATGCAGTATCTCACTACAGTTATGAGTTTTATTTTCTCGCTTGTCACAGAGACTGAAGACTCGGTCGCGTCTCGTGCTATGTTCTCGCCGGGTCCTTCACGTCCTCCGTTTCGTATTCCCGAGTTCTGCTGGAGTCTTGTGCATCAGCGTCTGCTATCCGACATCCTGCTGTCACTGGAGAACGACGTCAACCAGTGGAGATGGTTGAACATTGATTATCTCTCTATCTCTCTCTTCGTCTCTTCATATCTCTTCCTCTGGTTTAATCTATTTTTCTCTAAAATTCTCTTAATGTTTCTCTTTTTTCTGTTTCTATTTGTTTCTATTTCTATTGTTTCCATAAAATTCTTTCTCTTTCTCTCTAAAATTCTCGTAAAG
This sequence comes from Sacculina carcini, assembly GCA_916048095.2. NCBI lineage: Eukaryota > Metazoa > Arthropoda > Thecostraca > Sacculinidae > Sacculina > Sacculina carcini. The sequence goes on along the minus strand of OU696580.1, from coordinate 2,477,369 downwards.
TTTCTTTTTTTTCTGTTTGTATTTGTTTCTATATCTATTGTTTCTATAAAATTCTTTTCTTTCTCTCTAAATATTCTCTTGAAGTTTCTCTTTTTTCTGTTTCTATTTGTTTCTATTTCTATTGTTTCTATAAAATTCTCTCTCTTTCTCTCTAAAATTCTCTTAAAGTTTCTCTTTTTTCTGTTTCTATTTGTTTCTATTTCTACTGTTTTTATAAAATTATTTTTCTTTCTCTCTAAATATTCTCTTGAAGTTTCTCTTTTTTCTGTTTCTATTTGTTTCTATTTCTGTTGGTTCTATAAAATTCTTTTTTCTCTCTCTAAAATTCTCTTAAAGTTTCTCTTTTTTCTGTTTCTATTTGTTTCTATTTCTACTGTTTCTATAAAATTCTTTTTCTTTCTCTCTAAATATTCTCTTGAAGTTTCTCTTTTTTCTGTTTCTATTTGTTTCTATTTCTATTGTTTCTATAAAATTCTTTTTCTTTCTCTCTAAATATTCTCTTGAAGTTTCTCTTTTTTCTGTTTCTATTTGTTTCTATTTCTATTGTTTCTATAAAATTATTTCTCTTTCTCTCTAAAATTCTCTTAAAGTTTCTCATTTTTCTGTTTCTATTTGTTTCTATTTCTATTGTTTCTATAAAAAAAAATTCTCTTTTTCTCTAAAATTCTCTTAAAGTTTCTCTTTTTTCTGTTTCTATTTGTTTCTATTTCTATTGTTTCTATAAAATTCTTTCTCTTTCTCTCTAAAATTCTCGTAAAGTTTCTCTTTTTTCTGTTTCTATTTGTTTCTATTTCTATTGTTTCTATAAAATTCTTTCTCTTTCTCTCTAAAATTCTCTTAAAGTTTCTCTTTTTTCTGTTTGTATTTGTTTATATATCTATTGTTTCTATAAAATTCTTTCTCTTTCTCTTTAAAATTCTCTTAAAGTTTCTCTTTTTTCTGTTTCTATTTGCTTCTATTTCTTGTGACTGACTCTATAAACATCGTTATCACCATTATGTATTTGCCAGAAATTTCATAATTAAATCATGATTAAATAAAATATATCATAATTATTCACGAATTAATCAACAAGCTGATGTGCTGGTGAAAGCCGCACGTCTCAAACGCTTATAAATCCTGCATGAAACAAACACAAATACAAAACAAACCGAAAAACAATCAATATATCTCCAAAAGTTTACAAAAACATCTCTTTCTTTTCTCTTATGCTCGTCTTCTCATGTGTGTTTTTGGGTGTGGGTGTGTGTACACAGTCAGTCGCAAAGAAGTGTATTGGAGCAAGTTAATCACGCCGACAACGCCGTGTTCGTTGTGAACACGGTGCATGTGATATCTCAGCTGTCAGACAATATTGTGATGGCGTGTGGCGGTCTGTTGCCTCTACTAGCCGCTGCTACCAGTCCTCATGTACGACTCACAAACTCTCTCTCTCTCTCTCTATCACACACACTCTCTCTCTGTAACTGTTTGGTTGGACTCTGTGGTGTAGTGGTTAGCACACACGCTTCACAATCGGGAGGTCCGTGGTTCAAATCCCGGCCAAGGAGAATTTCATTGGGCGAATTCTATAATCCAACAGCCCCTGTCCACCCAGCAGTAAATGATGGTACCAGATATCAGTCATGTGTTGTGTTATGCATTCTGGGGAGGTGGTCCTCTCTAATACATCTTCCGTCCTTGTGGCGTCATAGCGTGGAGAGGGTTGGTTCTGCGGTGACAGCGAGCTGCACGGGACACACCTGTGTGTGTTCATAAGCTTCGACTTCTTCCCGTGTAGCAGCTGTCACTTGAGACCTTTAACCTTTTAACCTTTATTACTCTATACTTTCTACTCCCATACTGTCTTATATGTGTGTGTGTATATATGCAATATTCCTTTACACTACTTTAATGCATTTGCTATATATATTTGTGTATTTATTATATATGTATTTATTTGTGCTGCATCTGCTACAAATTGTGTGTTTTCGACTCGTCTTTTGATATATTTAGAAAGGAAAACAGTCTTTGTTGATGCATGAAAACTTGAAACTTGGCTAAACTTTTTGTCTGAAAATTTATACTTTTCTCCATGTGTGCGTGTTTGTGGGTGTGTATGTGTGTGGGTGTGTGTGTGTGGGTGTGTGTGTGCGCGTGTGTGTGTGTGTGTGTATGTGTCTTATAACTTGTATTGTCGGATTTGATGAATTATTTTGATCCACCATTATTTATTTATATCTCTTTTCTATACATAGTCGTCGTTTACTTTCGCGCGTCTTTCTGTTATCATGTTGTATCGCCGCTGTCTTTGTGCCTGTGCCGGCTGTGGGTGTGTGTGTGTAAATTGTAAATTGTAAATTGTAAATTTATTGCCAGGAAAAAACAGTTCTCACGAAAATCATCAGAAAAAATGGACATACGGCTATCTTGGTCGAGCAACTGCTCTTAGACGAACATTTAATAATGAATGAAACGGATTCAATTCACAATCAATTATCACGGGATATAATATTTACACATACATACATATATATGAATGTGTATATGAATGTGTATGTGGTAGAGGGTCGGTTTTATGCTTGTGTGTGTGTGTGTATGTTAACCGGCTGGTTAAAACATGTCTATATATATACACAGAGCGAGTTGGACGTATCAGAGCCGACGCACGGCATGGGGGTTGACGTGGCCGTCGGCTTGCTGTATCGGCTCGTGGCGCTGGCTGACGCGCTGGTATTTGCCAGCAGCGTGTCGTTCTGTGAGCTGGAAGCCGAGAAGAATATGTCGAGCGGCGGTATTTTGCGCCAGTGTTTGAGAATGGTACTGTCTGTCTTCTGTCTGCCATGTATCTATATATCAATCTATATAACTACGCATTTGAATACAGCAGTAGAGAAGGCTATGTTTTGCGTGAATTTGGCGGGGGCAAAGCCTCACACGGTGCCGGCTGACACACCGCAGGTCCGGCCGCCACATACACGTACACACACACACACACACACACACACACACACACGAAACCCGCCTTGTGACAATTGGGCTATCACTTTAAGAAACGAATCCATCTGCTTCACCTCGTCAGGGAATCGAACCCTGGACCTCTCGTGCACAAAGCGTGCGTCTTAGCCACTCGGCTACGAAGCACATATCCATCATATCTACTCCTGGGGCCTTATATCGCTTTAAACCACGCTTTTTTCGCTGTTTCCCCACTTCTTCAAGAACCACCTCTTTATTTTCGGCTTCAGCGCTAAACAATCTAAGAAATGTATATTTGTGTTTGTGTGTGTGTGTGTCTGTCCGAGTATGTTTGCTTGTATGTGTGTGGATGTATGTTTGTGTGTGTGTGTGTGTGTGTCTGTCCGAGTATCTATATTTATTTGTGTATGTGCTTAAGCGCTTTTGAAACCTTCGAGTGTAAAGCGCAATATAAATGTCTTTGTGTAATGTAATATTCTATATGTTTGCTTGTGTGTGTGTTTGTTTAGGGTTGTTTAGGTTTATTATCACTCATACATATAAGCACACACATGTGAAAAAATTCGTGTAGCACAGTGACAAAGTGCTATAAGCCTAAACTTCTTTTAGGACTTATTTAAATCAAATATAGTGAGGAACTAAATTAATATAATACAATCACAAGGTAATAAAATACAATAACAATCAAACATGATACATCAAACAACACAAAATGTGTGTGTGTGCGTGTGTGTGTATGCGTGTATGTATGTGTGTGTGTGTGTGTGTGTGTGTGTATGTAGGTTTGTACAGCGGCTGTTCGTAATTGTCTCGAGTGTAAGGAGCGTGCGCGTCTCACGCGACATCTCAGTCAGAAGCCGAATCACACCATTCAACTGCTCATTGCCGGGCTAAAAAATGTGCCACTACTCTCTCCGGTGCGTGTCGCTGTATCCCATCCTCTGTCTTCCTCTGGCTTTCCATCTCTCTCTCTCTCTCTCTTATCTGCTTTTTACTTAAGATTTCATATATTAGGACAATTGTGTGTGTGTGTGTGTGTGCTTGCGTGTGTGTGTATGTGTGTGTATGTGTGTATGTGTGTGCGTGTATATCTGTGTGTGTGTATAATATTGTTTCATTCATTTATAAATATACATTATTTTTTCTTATTTTACGTTTTACTTCAATTGTAATTGATTTAATTGCACAATACTCAATTTCACTTATTCGCTTTATTTCATTTGCACACAGTGTGCCTTCATTTTGTCATGTCATGTGCTTTTCTCTCTGTGTCCGTCTGTCTGTTGATAATCAAGATGCATGCATGCAAAATTTCACCCTTGCAATCTATATATCGGTCACATTTTTCCCATTTCAATTTGCTCAACGATTTTTTTCATTTACAATAGTAAAACGGCGACAATTGTGGTGTCAGGTTGCTGAAAGTGACGCGGTTGTCTCACCTGTGCGCCACTCGGAGAGGCTGCTGCAAGACATGGACATTAATCGCCTGCGGGCCATTGTGTATCGTGATGTGGTGCGTTTAACACGCACATCAAAAACAACAACATGTATTAAATCACTATCAACAACACGATCATCCCACACACGCACACACCAAAAAATACTAGGCGTCACATACGACACACAACTCTCATTCAAACAACACACCACCAACATTAGAACTAAAGTCACTCCACGCCTCAACACACTGAAAGCACTCTCACACACAACAAAGACACCACAACCACCATATACAAACAATACATCCGACCCGTGATAGAATATGCTAGCCCCGCATGGGCTTGCAATCTCGCAACACGCCACACAAACACACTTCAAACACTTCAAAACACCGCACTCAGAACAATCACAGGATGCACAGCTACCACACCAGTAGACCACCTTCATCACGAAACCAAAATACTCAAACTGACACACCACCTAGACATGAGAGGCACACAAACACTCGCAGCAGCAGTCACCAACACAGCACATCCACTACATCACCTCACAACACAAGACAACACAGACAGAAACATAAAAGCAACACCAAGCACACTTTACCACAGACAAATTTTCACATCACTTCCACCAACTCACCCACGCACATCAATCAAGAAACACATACACACAGATATAGCACGGAAAGCTATACACTCACTACAACACAATACACTCCTACAAAGACACCCACCGGACATACACAAATCAGAAAACACACTCACACGCGAATACAAGGTGCATCTGGCCAGGTTGAGATGCGGTCATCATCCTGCCCTTCTGTCATATCAAAAAAGGTTGAATGACTCAATCGATGACACCTGTCCAGATTGCAATTCAGCACCACACACCATCACACACATGTATTTGATTTAGTCCAAATAACTACAATGGCGCGATTAAAAAGAACAAATATGGCACAGACAAAAAACAGCTACACGTCGACGCGATATGAGACAAACACAGAACGCAATAAATAATCATAAAAATAAAATATACACACACACAGGAAAAATAATAAATTAACACAAATTTTCAGTACAAAATTATCAGGTAGAGATAGGATATATAAAATTTGATTACAGGGCACAAAACACGTGAATGCAAAAACACAGACCATCTAGTTCATTATAAATTATATTATTATTATTATTATAACTAATATCACAAATTAAGTAAAAATAACTGGAGTAATTTATGATTTTAGTTATAATTTAATTATATGTTGTTCGTGATACAATTTAACTGAATTATAAATTACTTCAGATATATTTCTATCATTTTATTAATATAACAAATGTCGGAAAATACTGAGGATAAGTATTTTAAAATTAGTACTATTAGTATTGATTGCAGGCAAATCCAGTAGCATGAGGGAAAAGTGCAAGTGCACTATTACCACCCTACGGTGACCCTCCATGTGTACTGGATGCGACCAAATTTCAAATATTTATATTTCAACATATTACTTGAATTATATTCAAATATATTTGAATATACACCCATAACTTGAAATATTTTATTTGGATATGCTGATTCACCTAGCGCTATCCTTTTGTGTGTGTGTTTGTTGTTTGTTTGTTTGTATGTTTGTGTGTGTGTGTGTGTAGGACGAGACGAAACAGGCACAATTTCTGGCATTATCGAGTTTGTATTTTTTGTCGGTGTTGATGGTGTCGAAATACCGTGATATTCTCGAGCCCAACACGCTGCCAGCGTCTCGTTTCAATGGTGTGTTCATAGCTCATAGCTCATAGCTCACAACAACAACAACAACAACAACAAACTTGTATTTCGTATAAAATGGGCCCACAATACACAGCACAGTATGACAACACAACATAATACAAAGGGCAAAAATAGTTGGTTGAGCTGACGTTCTTGAGTTCAAGTTGTTATATATGTGTGCAATGTGTGTTGTGTAATGTGTATTTTCTGTCAAACAAACAATTTTTCAAACAGTAAGAATGCAATTTTCTTCATTATATAAACCACGACAACATCTGTTTATTTACGCGATTTTATCACGCGGGCGTGTTTTGTATTCAGCCGAGGAGATTTGCGACGATACTGACGCAGATGCGGCGTCATGTGACGTCATCGGCGCCGGTGTGACGTCACAGGAAACGGCCGAATGCGATTCAGAAATCAACTTGACAACCGGCTCTCAGCCAGACGATATTCAGGTGCGTATTTGGGAGCTTTTTATTTTGGTTAGCTGTGATTTATAATTACATTGCATTGCATTACATTAAGACATTTATATCGCGCTTTTCACCCGAGGGTCTCAAAAGCGCTCACACACACGCACACACACACACACACACACACACACACACACACACACTCAAGCACACACACACACACACACATAATGTGACATGCATGTCTTTTTCAACGATTAAAAATAAAATCAATTAGTTAAAAATCGCTCACAATTTGACATAAACCACACATTACACTGAATACATTATGTAAACATAACTTTTAGCAAGGGTAATTATTGTTTTAATTCTTGTTTGCTTGTTGGTGCGTGTTTTTTATGCATTTTCCATTTCTGCTTTCAGTTGTTTAGCACATTTTTCAGTCGGAGAAATCTTAGCAAGAGCAACTCATTATTCTATCTATATATGTATATATGTGTGTCAATTTTTTGTCAATTTGATGTATTTCCACACATAGACAACAAAACTAGTTATACAGCAAACACAGATTAATAAGGCAACGATTCGTCGAGCCGTGGCTCTTGGACGAACGGATAGTGTAAAGTACATTCAGTTGTACAATCATGTGAATGTGCTCATTTGTGTGTGTGTGTGTGTGTGTGTGTTTGACATGCAGCAGGGTGCTGAGGTCGATCACGTGACCTCGTCTTGCACGGGGTCACCAGAGAGGTCACCGGACGGGCCTGCGGCAACTTATTTGACCGCTGTTACACACGAACCACACGATCACCATAGATCGTCGACAAAAGGTACTGTGTTGAATTTTTATTCACGAGTTATATTTTTGTGTTTTTTTTTCTCTCTCAGTATATTGACTGTTTCTGTTTGTTACCATTTCCACGGAAACAAAGTCTAAAGGGCCAATAACAAGGTGGTGTCTCTAAACTTTTCCTATTTTATCGCAATTAGGTGTGTGTGTGTGTGTCTGTATATGTATGTTTCCTTGTGTGGGTGTGTGTCTGTCTGTATGTGTATGTTTCCTTGTGTGGGTGTGTGTCTGTATGTGTATGTTTCCTTGTGTGTGTGTCTGTATGTGTATGTTTCCTTGTGAGGGTATGTGTGTGTGTCTGTATATGTATGTTTCCTTATGTGTGTCTGTATATGTATGTTTCCTTATGTGTGTGTGTCTGTATGCGTATGTTTCCTTGTGTGTGTGTGTGTCTGTGTGTGTATGTTTTCTTGTGTGTGTGTGTGTGTGTGTGTGTGTGTGTGTGTGTGTGTGTGTGTGTGTGTGTGTGTGTGTGTCTGTATGTGTATGTTTCCTTGTGTGGGTGTGTGTGTGTGTATGTGTATGTGTGTGTGTGTGTGTAACCGTGTGTGTGTGAATGTAGGTATGTGTTTGTGTCATGCGCATTCGAGACTTGATGTATGTGAATTGCTCTATATAAAAGATTTAATAAATGGAAAAGCACTTTTAAATGTGTGTATGTAGGACATAAGATGTACATTTTATCAACAACAATTTCAACACTTTACATAGACAATTCACGCTCATTGACAATGCCTTTTGAGCTAAATGCTTGTTTCAGGCATCTTTATTCATTATTTTTAATATGTGTTTTTATATGTACATGATATGTTCAATTCAACTGCACAAACATAATTCCTACACATCATAATCTTATACATTTTCAAATACCAAATTATATATAGATTATACAAGCAGTTTTTAATAGTTTTTTGTTTTATTATTAGTCTATGGTCAATTTCGCTTAATACGAATATTTTCTATTCTTTATGTGCGTGTGTGTATGTATGTGTGTGTATGTGTACAGATGAGGGGATGTCTGAGTCCTGCGACAGCGTTACTCCTGTTGCCAATCCACACCAGCCAGAAGCCGACCATTACCACACCAACAACCCTGATAGCAACGAAGTCTGTACACAGCACCAGCCTCAAACACGCTCGGCTCCCGTCCGCCCACAACAACAACAACAACAACAACAACAACAACAACAACAACAACAACAACATCAAACTGTAGCCACGGTTATGTGCAGTGAGCAATCGGCGGCGCTCGTCACGCCATCTGGTGGTGGCGATGAGTATCACTCGCCAGGCGTGCATCAGCCACATGTTCGGCGGCAGCAGGACAGTTTGTCGGCGGAGGCGGCCGCTGCTACACACATCTCCGATCAGCTGAGAATCGACACGTTTGTGCACGAGGTGAGTGGCTCTGCGCTGAAGACATCACCTATCTGTTAAATAAAAGGTTAAATGCCTCAAGTGACAGCTGCTACACGGGAAGAAGCCGAAGCTTATGAACACACACAGGTGTGTCCCGTGCAGCTCGCTGTCACCGCAGAACCGACCCTCTCCACGCTATGACGCCACAAGGACGGAAGACGTATTAGAGAAGGCCACCTCCCCAGAATGCATGGCACAACTCATGACTGATATCTGGTACCATCATTTTCTGCTGGGTGGACAGGGGCTGTGGGATTGTAGAATTCGCCTAATGAAATTCTGCTCCGCCGGGATTTGAACCACGGACCTCCCGCTTGTGAGGCGGGTGTGCTAACAACTACACCACGGAGTCCACAAATTGGTCCATTGGTCTTTATATAAAGTAAAGTAAATGGTGTTTATTACACTCGCCTATACCAGTGGTTCTTAACATTTTTTCTCTCACTGATTCTCCACTTCTTAATGAGTCATCTTATCTTCATTTTCCACACAACACAACGCTGATAAATTCAATAAATTCATTTGTTACATCAAAGTAAATATCATTAGAGGTTATTAGAAACAGAAATAAACCAATTTGAATAGATAAAAACACACATAGTTGTCCTGTTCTGTTCGACCTTTAGCTTCCCACTTGGCAACTCTTCCATTCCCCACCAGTGGCGAATTCCCCACAAGTTAAGAACCAATCATTTATACAGACTTTTCAGTACAAAATAGAATAAATAGAAACTACAGCGTTCATATACTCGTCTTTCTGTCTGTGTGTCTGTTTATCTGTCTTTCTGTGTGTGTGTGTGTGTGTGTGTGTGTGTCTGTGTGTGTCTGTGTGTGTCTCTCTATGTATGTACTGTCTGTTTGTCTGTATATACTATTATCGTGTATACTGTTCTGTTAGTTTGTCTATACCCTACTGCGCTGTCTGTTTGTCTGTCTGTGTGTGTGTGTGTGTGTCTGTCTGTCTGTCTGTCTGTATGCCTGTCTATTCGTATGCACTGTCTGTATGTACTTTCCGGCTTCATGGCTGAATGATCCGTACTCAATATGTATATATATACACTCGTATATACACACATGTATATATGTGTGTTTGTGTGTGTGTGTGTGTGTGGTGAGAGAGAGAGAGTGTATATGTGTGCAAGTGTTTTACTCTTGTGCTTGTGTATGTGCAATTGTGTTTGAGCGCTTTTGAGACCTTCGGGTGAAAAGCGCCATATGTAAAGCGTCTTAATGTAATGTAATGTAGTGCGTGTGTATGTATATATATATATGTGTGTGTGTGTGTGTGTGTGTGTGTGCTTGTCTGTGTAGCCGTCTTCGTTGGCCGATAGGGAAGCCACTCTCACGCTGAAGTTGGAGGCAGCGTTGACGTCTGTGGCGCCTCTACTGCGCGAAATCGTTGTCGATTTCTCGTCGTTCCTGGCCAGAACTCTGCTAGGCAGCCACGGCCAGGAACTGCTCACCGAAGGCAAAGGCACGTATTGACGAATGTTGCAAATGTTGAATGCAATGTTGACGAATGTTGCAAATGTTGACGAATGTGGCAAATGCTGCAATGTTGACGATTGTTGCAAATTTTGACAAATGTTGCTATGTTGACGAATGTTGCAAATGTTGAATGCAATGTTGACAAATGTTGCAAATGTTGACAAATTATGTAAATGTTGAATAATGTTGCAAATGTTGACAAATGTTGCCAGCATTCACCGCGCTTTATTTCAACAGTGGTTATGTTGTTGCACGTGTGTGTGTGTGTGTGTGTGTGTGTGTGTGTGTGTGTGTGTGTGTGTGTGTGTGTGTGTGTGTGTGTGTGTGAGTGTGTGTATCTATCTATCTATGTATCTATGTGTGTATGTGTGTGAGTGTGTATCTAGGTGTGTGTGTATGTGTTTGTATATGTGTGAGTGTGTGTATCTTTGTTTATTTTCGTGTATGTGTGTGAGTGTGAGCGTGCGTGTATCTGTGTGAGTGTGTGTATGTGTGTGTGTGTGTGTCTATATGTTTGTGTATGGATGTATCTGTATACAACAGCATATACCACATATATCGGTCTCTGTGTATATATGTGTGTTTATGTGCGTATGTGTGTGTGTGTGTGTGTGTGTGTGTGTGTGTGTGTGTGTGTGTGTGGAGCATCTGTATGTATGTGTATGTATGTGTATCTGTGTGTGTTTGTGGATAAGTCTGTATACAAATTATTTACTGCATATATTTCTGTGTATGTGTATATGAGTGTATATGAGTGTGTGCGTGTTTATGTGTGTGTGTGTGTGTGTGTGTGTGTTTGTGTGTTATGTGTGTGTGTGTGTGTCTGTGTGCAGGTATGTGTACGTTTCGCTCGGGTCATTCGGTCATTGAACTTGTGATGCTACTGTGCTCGCAAGAATGGCAAAATTCACTGCAAAAACACGCCGGATTGGCGTTTATTGAACTGATCAACGAGGGCAGGTTTGTTGTTTGCTCTATTATGAAATTAATATGGATTTTTTTTTTATTCAAACCAAAAAACGACATATCTTTCAACTGAACGGCATCCTGTTCGATTTTCATCGATCTAAATTGACAGTATAGAACATTTTTTGTCTTTTTGAAATTGATTATGTTATTGTTTTATTTATTGTTGTTGTTTTTATGTTTATTTTTGCTTTTTGTCGACGTCAGGCTGTTGTCACACGCTATGAAGGATCATATTGTGCGTGTGGCCAATGAAGCCGAGTTCATTTTGAACCGAATGAGAGCCGAAGATGTGATAAAACACGCCGAATTTGAGGTCAGTTAGTTAACACACATACACACACACATACATACTCACTGACACACACAGACACACACTAACACACACCCCGACACACATACACACTCACACACTAACACACACTGATACACATACACATATACACACACACTAACACACACCGATACACATACTCACACACATACTCACACACACATTAACACACTGATACACACTGACACACACTGATACACATACTGATACACATACTCACTGACACAAACACACACACTGATACACATACTCACTGACACACACACACACATATACACATACACACACATACTCACAAATCGACACACACACTAACACACACACACTAACACACACACACACACATACTCACACACATACTCACTGACACACACACTGATACACACAGTGCTGGAACCTCGTGGTCTGAACAGAGGCGACGGCCGCCGCCCGGACGGGATCACCATCTTTCCCTTCCGGCGCGGCAAATCGCTCGTCTGGGACGTGACGTGCACTAACACCTTCAGCAGTGCACACCTGCTGGAGGGTGCAGTCGCTCCCGGGGCAGCGGCTCGGGCGGCCGAGGAGACTAAAAGACGGCGCTACTTGGACTTGAGCCAGCGGTATGACTTCGCACCGCTGGCCATCGAAACTACCGGCGTGCTGGGGTCCACATTTGACGACCTAATCAAGATCATCGGTCGTCGAATCACAGAGCGTTCGGGAGAGCCGCGCGAGACGGCCTGGCTCAGAGAGCGGGTCAGCCTGGCGGTCGTGCGCGGCAACGCGGCAACCATCACCGGGTCGCCGAACTGACTCGCATATACAACGCGCGCATTTGTGCGTGCTTAATTTTACATTATTATAAAATGAATACTTGATTGTAAATACACGATACACACATACTCACACACCGACACACATACACACTCATACTCACACACATACATACTGATGCACACATATACTGACACACACACACATACACACTTACACATACCAGCATAAACGCGCACAAACACACACACACACACACACACACACACACACACACACATACACGCATACAAACACACACACACATACACGCATACAAACACACACACACACACGCATACAAACACACACACACACACACACACACACACTGATACACACTTACACATGCACAAATGTATACACTTACACAGAAAGACACACATACACACACATATATACACACTTACACATACACAAACACACACACACACACACACATACAAGCATAAACACACACTCACACACACTCACTGACACACACACACACACACACACACACACACACACACACACGATCACTCTTCTGCGCTATCCACTCTGTTCTTCATTTATCCCATTACTTGCCTTTATTACATTGAGTACAATAACTGTGATATTTACAAGCTGGTGTACATAAATTAATTTGCATATAAATTGCTGCAAAAATACTTCTGTTGATATCAAAGAAATGCTGCTAATATATCTAGCCGAATGATTAAATATGTGTTAATATAGACAAAAAATTACCATTTTAGCCCATTTACGCCGAGCGTGTTCATATGAATACATATGATTTCATTTTTCAAAATTCAATATAAAATCAAAGATAAATTATCAAATACGTTTAAACTCCGTTTTATCTTATTCTGTATCTTCTCAGAAACTACACTTTATACAGCTAAATTGATGTCATTTTTGTTCTTTTTTCATGACTTTTATTTCAAAGTTATAAACCAATTTGAAAAGATTATTTATTCTCGGCGTAAATGGGTTAATTGATTTTGATCTTTTTATGTGAAGTCTATTCATCTTGCTATTCTCTACCGAGAATTTAGATATATGTAACATATCTAGACATAATCTACGCATAATTTAGATATATGTAATATATATAAATTTCTGCATTACTGCTAAATTATATATATCTGTAATGACTAAATGTAATGACTTTATAATCATTCTGTGGTGCGAATAAATGGAAAACTTTCCCGGGGCTAGTTTCGAAAAGGGGACCTCTGGGATACCAAGCA
>OU696580.1:2426201-2458701 GCA_916048095.2 Sacculina carcini | reverse complement strand
AGCGAAGGCCGCTCAGAGCCGAAGACTAGACGTCACGTATGCCGTCACTGGCTGGAGATCACCTATGGCGATCGCCGACTGCGACTGAAGCACGCTCAACGTCAGGTGCGGCGCTGTGTGGGACGACGTACACGCCGCTGTCTACGTCGACGGCTGGATGCGCTATATGCTCACTGTCGACGCACTCAGGGGTCCGTCCAACAGCCCGCTTTATGCGGCGACGTCGGTATGTCGTCGTACGAGGCGCGTGTCAGGGGTCTGTGTGCCGAAACGGCACGGCGGTTTTGTATGCCGGTGAACAAGGCGTTTCATCTGCGTGCTGACGGAATGCGCGAGGCTGTGCCTTCTCTGGTGTTTGTCTACCTGCATCCCGGCTGCTAGCTGCCGTTACAGGGTGTCAATCGATCAATGCTTTCATTGCAATCAACCACACACAACAAACGGATTGGAAGGAAAAATGGGTTACATATATGCACACGCAAATTGTACACACATATGTGTATATGTACTGGTCTATCTATAATCATTGACCATTGAAACTTTTAACTACATTAGCTATCATTTGTGTTTTGTTCTCGTACATGTATATATATATATATATATATATATATATATATATATATATATATATATATATATATATATATATATATATATATATATATATATATAGGCCGTAAAACCTCTATTTGAACGGTTTGTCGTTCTATTTTTCAAACCCCCTGTAGTGCTGTTCAGTGAGAAGTTTTACGGTGTGTGTGTGTGTGTGTGTGTGTCATTGTGGCATTCTGTCATTCTCGTTGTGTTTGTGTGCGACAATTTTGTGGTTATTTTGTTTTCATGTTGTGTCGCATGTGGGCCTGACTGAAATCGCGTATGACGTTCTGTTTTGTAACGTTCTGTTTGTTTCTCACAGTACAATAATATGCCTGTCCGTGGCAAATGTTTGTTGGACTCCGTGATTGTACCAGCTTGGTGACAGATTTGGTATCTTATCGGGTGATTATCATTACAGTGTCGTATTTGGTTGGACTCTGTGGTGTAGTGGTTTGCACACCCGCCTCACAAGCGGGAGATCCGTGGTTCGAAACCCGACGGAGGAGAACTTCTTTGGGAAAATTCTGTAATCCTACAGCCCCTGTCCACCCAGCAGTAAATGGTACCAGATATCAGTCATATGTTGTGTCATGCATTCTGGGAGGTGACCCTCTCTAATACGTCTTCCGTCCTTGTGGCGTCATAGCGTGGATAAAGTCGGTTCTGCGGTGGCAGCGAGCTGCACGGGACACACCTGTGTGTCTTCATAAGCTTCGGCTTCTTCCCGTGTAGCAGCTATCACTTGAGGCCTTTAACCTCTAACCTTTACCATTTGGCCTTTGAATTGGGTCTCATTATACGCATGCGGATCGATGGATTTGTCACAATCAGTTGATCCAATCTTGTTGTTGAATATTGTACAAGTTTGCGCTTGCGTAAGTCCATTATGATTATTATTAATTACATAATTATTAATATGAATCATTATCATCCTTGTTCTCAACTGGATTTTTGGCTGTTTTGTTGGCTGAGATATTTGGCTCCGTCGATTTCAAACAATTGCCATATCATATGGCTAAACAGCTGAACGTTGTCTTGTGAATTTAACTTTTCTTTATCTTCGTTGTTTGGTATGTTACTTTTCTGTCCGGCTTTCTATAAGATCTTTCTTTGCGTTATATTTGACCGTTTTTTCACAAGCATATCTGCTTCGTTTCTTATTTAGTTCTCTATATTTTTATGCTCTGCACGATTTTTTCTTGCCGATTTCTTGCCGATACTTGTGTGCTCTTCATATTTTTGTGTAAAACCAAAGGATTTCTTATAGATACACTACTGAAGTTGATCAGCAGTGCTTCAATCCAACCAGACATCAAGAAGTAATAAATTCAATTATTGAAAATTCAAATAATATAAACCAGTAAGGCGCCGTGTTCGGCGATGCGAACGAGCGAGCGCGAACAAAGAAAACCGCTTGTTAATCGGGCTTATGGTTCCAGAGATATATGTCTCTCAAAAAACATGGGCAAAGTTTTCTGCTAAATTATAAGAGGGCATATGGCACGTGCCACGTGCCACACTGGGCACTGACATGATTCGGCATGGTCTCATTCGCGGCAGGAAGGATGAGGCTACCCAACAAAAAATGCATGTTAATCGGATTTATGGTTCCAGAGATATAAGCCTCTGAAAAGCGTGACCACGGCCGGCGGGCCGGTGGTCCGCTCATACTCATTTTTCTAGTAACACCAAGTATGAACTCGCTCGCTTTCGCTCGCTCGTAATTAAATTTAATCAGTGTTTCTTGAATTTTCTTTTAATTGTATTTAATTTTAATTCTTGAATTTCTTTTATTTGATTTAATTGAATATTTACATTTTTCTAGTCTAGCTGTATTACGATGAGTTATTTTATGAAATATGGTGTGCTTCTTGAATTTTTTACGCTATTTCCAGGGACTTAATACATTTAGCTTATATACATTTGACTTATATATTTATTACATTTATGACATTTAGCTCGGCATTCATTACATTTATTAAATGTATTACATTTATGACATTTAGCCGATTCTGTTGAGCATGTCAGTCAGGCCATTGAACATCTGGCTTTATTATACGCTTGGCTAAACCACGTTCTATTGCGCATATGAAGTTTAATCTCTTTTCAATCAAACTACCGTTTGTGTGGTGCACACACACACACACACACACACACACACACACACACACACACACACACACACACACACACACACACACACACACACACACACACACACACACACACACACACACACATAGGCATGTCTTCGAGTGTGTGCATGTGCTGGTTTGAATTGAGTTTTGCATTCCATTCTGATGTATCTTTTTTGTTGAATGTATGCTGATGCGTGATGCATTTTCTCGCATGGACAGTGGCAGCGCCAAGGAGGGGAATTTGTAGGAGCTGAACCCCCACTAAAAATGGGTCACCCCCCCCCCCCAAAACAATTTTTTTTGTCATGAACATTTCGAGTGTAGTTTGTCATATTTCGCCAAGCCCCCGCATATTTTTCTTTAGCCCCTCGTTTTGCCCGGAAAAAATCCTGCCGCCGCCACTGCACCTGAGACACAAGGTAAAAAGCCGTCTCACGTGTCTCGATTATTGGAACAACACACTGAAATTCCGTGCGTTTTTGTTTGTCACTCGTCTCTCTCGGTCTACTGGAGTTTTATGCGATGCAACTACGGTGTCATACCAGACAATTGTTGATTCTCTTTTGATCGCTCACTCACTCTCTCTCTCTCTCTCTCATCCTCTCTCTGTCTCTGTGTGGGTGTGCCGTCTGTCTGAGAGAGGGTTGGTTTTATGCTTGTGTGTGTTGGTGTGATATTTTGGTCGTACATGGTGAAAATAACGCCTGTTTTGAAATGAAGAAGGATTAGTGGCTGTCAGCCATGTTTTTCCACCTGTCTGTCCGCTTATACCTGTGTATACATGTGCGTGTGGTCATTTTGCCCATAATGTTCAGCTTGCTGAAATGCCGAAGAATGCGAACTGACCTGTCAGTGGCAATGATAAATCTGCACAATCTGATATATCCGCTGAATCTGTGTGTGTGTGTGTGTGTATGTGTGTCCGTTTATCCAATGCCGTATTGTAAATATTGTACTGTCTGCGCATCTGAGACACATTGTGTAGAGATTGCGCCATATATGATGTTTCAATAAATGGAATTATATGAAAAATGGGTGTTTTTGAGCGGTTCCGATTCGGTTTCATCTTAATTCATTTCCACACAGTGTGTGCTTTTGTTTTCTGATTGTATTGCTTTTCTCATCAATAAGCTTATGTATACGAATATGTGTACATTTGAACTTTTCTTGCGTATGATATGATTTACGAGAGGAAAGCACAAATTATAGCTACGGCAGTGAAACATTTCGTTCGTCAGTGTACATAGTCAGTCAGTTAATTTGTGTTTTATTCTTGTACATCGTATATGCTTATGTTTGCTATGTGTGTGTGTATGTGTGTCTGTATTGTGCCTGTTTGTATTGTATTGTGTTGTTTTGTCAATGCGAAACATATATTTGAATATGCATGTGATTGTACTTGAATGATTGTATGTTGTGTGTGTGTAATGTTTATATCAGCGCAATGGAGACATTATATGTGAATTGCGTTTTAGAAATGACTTAATAAATGTAGATGTAAATGTGCGTGTATATATATGTGTGTATGTATGTGTGTGTGTTAGCGCGTGTCGGTACTGGAAGCTGGATAGCTGGGAGGATGATTCTCGAAGACGTCGCCGTCTTGTTCCCAACCCTGTCGGCTCATCTCACCCCGAGGCCACTTTGAAGGCGGCGCAGGAACACGGCGCTCCTCAAGATGCCGTCCTACAGGTAATCACATCAACTCACCTCTTCATACTGCTCTCATTGTTCTCTTTGTTCATACTGCTCTCATTGTTCTCTTTGTTCATACTGCTCTCATTGTTCTTATTGTTCATACTGTTTATGTTATTGTTCATATTGTTCTTATTGTTTATATTGTTCTTATTGTTCATATCATTCATGTTACTATTATTGTTCATATTGTTCATATAATTCATATTAATATTATAGTTCATATTGTTCACATGGTTCATATCGCTAATATTGTTCTTATTTTTCTTATTGTTCTCTTTGTTCATATTGTTCTTATTGTTCATATCATTCATGTTACTATTATTCTTCATATCATTCATGTTACTATTATTGTTCATATTGTTCTTATTGTTCTTATTGTTCTTATTCTTATTGTTCATATTGTTCATATTGTTCATATAATTCATATTACTATTATTGTTCATATTGTTCACATGGTTCATATTGCTAATATTGGTCTTATTTTTTATATTGTTCATATTGCTGTTATTGTTCATATTGTTCATATTTTTCTTATTGTTCATATCATTCATGTTACTATTATTCTTCATATCATTCATGTTAATATTATTGTTCATATTGTTCATATTGTTCTTATTGTTCATATTGTTCATATAATTCATATTACTATTATTGTTCATATTGTTCACATGGTTCATATTGCTAATATTGTTCTTATTGTTCATATCATTCATGTTACTATTATTGTTCATATTGTTCTTATTGTTCTTATTGTTCATATTGTTCATATTGTTCATATTGTTCTTATTGTTCATATTGTTTATATCATTCATGTTATTATTATTGTTCATATTGCTCTTATTGTTCTTATTGTTCATATCATTCATGTTACTTTTATTGTTCTTATTGTTCTTATTGTTCATATTGTTCTTATTGTTCATATCATTCATGTTACTATTATTGTTCATATTGTTCTTATTGTTCATATTGTTCTTATTGTTCATATTGTTCTTATTGTTCATATTGTTCACATGGTTCATATTGCTAATATTGTTCATATTGTTCATATTGTTCGTATTGTTCATGTTGCTGTTATTGTTCATATTGTCCATATTGTTCACATTGTTCATATTGTTCTTATTGTTCATATTGTTCATATTGCTGTTATTGTTCATAATGTTCATATTGTTCATATTGTTGTTATATGTTGTTGTTATATATTGTTCATATTGTTGTTATTGTTCATATTGTTCTTATTGTTCATATTGTTCTTATTGTTCATATTGCTGTTATTGTTCATATTGTTCATATTGTTGTTATTTTTCATATTGTTCTCATCGTTCATATTGTTCTTATTGTTCTCATTGTTCATATTGCTAATATTGTTTTTATTGTTCACAATGTTCATATTGTTGTTATTGTTATTATTGTTCATATTGTTCTTATTGTTCATATCGTTCATATCGTTCATATTGTTCATATTGTTCTTATTGTTCATATTGTTCTTATTGTTCTTGTTGTTCATATTGTTCTTATTGTTCTTATTGTTCATAATGTTCATATAATTAATATCACTATTATTGTTCATATTGTTGTTATTGTTCATGTTGTTCTTATTGTTCTTATTGTTCATATTGTTAATATTGCTGTTATTGTTCATATTGTTCATATTGTTGTTATTTTTCATATTGTTCTCATCGTTCATATTGTTCTTATTGTTCTCATTGTTCATATTGCTAATATTGTTTTTATTGTTCACAATGTTCATATTGTTCTTATTGTTCTTATTGTTCATATTGCTGTTATTGTTCATATTGTTCATATTGTTGTTATTTTTCATATTTTTCTCATCGTTCATATTGTTCTTATTGTTCTCATTGTTCATATTGCTAATATTGTTTTTATTGTTCACAATGTTCATATTGTTGTTATTGTGATTATTGTTCATATTGTTCTTATTGTTTATATCGTTCATATTGTTCATATTGTTCTTATTGTTCATATTGTTTTTATTGTTCTTATTGTTCATATTGTTCATATTGCTGTTATTGTTCATAATGTTCTTATTGTTCATATTGTTCTTATTGTTCATATCATTCATGTTACTATTATTGTTCATATTGTTCTTATTATTCTTATTGTTCATATTGTTCATATTGTTCATATTGTTCATATTGTTCACATGGTTCATATTGCTAATATTGTTCTTATTGTTCATATTGTTCGTATTGTTCATGTTGCTGTTATTGTTCATATTGTCCATATTGTTCACATTGTTCATATTGTTCTTATTGTTCATATTGTTCATATTGCTGTTATTGTTCATAATGTTCTTATTGTTCATATTGTTGTTATTGTTCATATTGTTGTTATTGTTCATATTGTTGTTATTGTTCATATTGTTCTTATTGCTCTTATTGTTCATATTGCTGTTATTGTTCATATTTTTCATATTGTTCTCATCGTTCATATTGTTCTTATTGCTCTCATTGTTCATATTGCTAATATTGTTTTTATTGTTCACAATGTTCATATTGTTGTTATTGTTATTATTGTTCATATTGTTCTTATTGTTCATATCGTTCATATTGTTCATATTGTTCTTATTGTTCATATTGTTCTTATTGTTCTTATTGCTCATATTGTTCTTATTGTTCTTATTGTTCTTATTGTTCATAATGTTCATATAATTAATATCACTATTATTGTTCATATTGTTGTTATTGTTCATGTTGTTCTTATTGTTCTTATTGTTCATATTGTTCTTATTGTTCATATTGCTTTTATTGTTTTTATTGGTCTCATTGTTCTTATTGTTCATATTGTTCTTATTGTTCATATTGTCCATATTGTTCTTATTGTTCATATTGTTCATATTGTTCTTATTGTTCATATTGTTCTTATTGTTCATATTGTTCTTATTGTTCATAATTTTCATATAATTAATATTACTATTATTGTTCATATTGTTGTTATTGTTCATGTTGTTCATATTGCTAATATTGTTCTTATTGTTCATATTGTTCTTATTGTTCTTATTGTTCTTATTGTTAATATCGTTCATATTGTTCTTATTGTTCTTATTGTTCATATTGTTCATATTGTTCTGTTCAGACAGACATTCGGAACCTACACGTATATTAAAGTTCACGAATGATTTAATCTGCAAACAAAACAATCATATACATATCAACAAAACACTTCTAATAGCCCGCAAATACTCCCGCTGGGACACAGTACACACGCATTGGGAAATACGAGTACACAATCTCAGTACACAATGGGCTTAGCGGGTATTGCCACTTACCGGGCGAAATAGGCACATGCGATCAGCGCGCCTGTCAAACACTGAATGATCACATAGAAGTGTGTGCAGACACACGCGCATTAATGCGTGCCTAACGCTGGCCGGTGACCTTGCATAGGTCACACTGCTCTACGCACAGTTCGCTCGCTATTAGCTGCATTTCTACATCCCCCCCAAGTTTTTCGCCGGCGAAAAACTTACCATAGGACATAATCCTTCAGACGAGCTGGGGGTCGTCGGTCCCGTTGTGGTCGCTGTCGTCGAGGTGGTGTCGGCTGTGACGCTGGTGGCGACGGAGCTTGCGACCCTGGTAGTGACAGCGGCTGTGACCTTGGTGGTGCATCTGGTGTGACCGGAGTCTCACCGGGATGAGCTGCCACTGCTGGTGCCTCCAGGCCATCTGTCTCTAATTGAGCAGCTTGTGTTGTCGCTTCCCCCGTCTGACTCTGTGTCGATATATCGCCATCTCCTGGTAATGCGTGATTCGTGGTGTCTTCATCTGATGAATGAGCATGCTGATGTGTGACAACCGGCTCAGGTGGTGCTGTTGTGTACGAAGAGGGCGCTGCTGTGGCTGGAGATGGTAGAACCCGGAACTGCCGAATGAATTGGCGGTTGCGTCGCGTCAGACGGCCTGATCCATCAACTTTGATAAGGTATTGGTCGTGTGGCCTAGATTCCACGATCACTCCAGTCCGGTCCCACCTCTTGCTGTGCGTACCTGCTTGGTTTTGTAGCAACACGCGGCTGCCGGGTGCCAACGGCGGCAGACAGCGGGTGGTCGGTTGCAGGTCGTCCACCTGTGCTATGAATCGCCGCCGAAGTGCCGCCTCGCGCTGCTGCCATACATCTCGCCACACCGGATGCACTGATTGCTCTGTAAAAACCTGTGATCGAGGTGCGACTGGCAAGAGGTCACGTAGATTTTTTCCGAATATTACCTGTGAGGGGGACATTCCCGTGTCCGCGTCTGGCGTGTTCCGATACTGAAGCAATCCAGCTGTGATGGCCTCGTCGTCTGCCCGGCCGTTACAGTCCAAGTGCGATGAGAGTAGCCGCTTCATCGACTTTACAGCCACTTCTGCACGACCATTGGACTGTGGGTGGTAAGCCGACGATCGTCGATGTCTCACTCCCCAGCGTTCAAGGAAAGATTCCGTTGCTTTGGCTGAAAACTCTGGCCCACCGTCCGTACTCAGTTCTTCGGCGATGCCAAATGTGGCAAAGTACGCCAGCAGGGTGTTTATCAGTCCCTGCGACCCTGACCGAGCCGCAGATATATGGGGCCACCCGCTGAAGCGGTCTACTATGACAAGGTAGTCCTTGCATCGTGTGCTGAAATAATCAGCCGCCACGGACTGAAAAGGCCTGGTCGGAACGCTTGGCTCAGTTGGGGGCATCCGCGCTTGAGAAGGCGTCATTCGCCAACATTCTATGCATTCATCTCGTTGGTTGTTAATGTCTGCCGTGATTCCGGGCCAAAACATCGTATTTGCCGCACGAGCCATCATCTTGCCCGTACCTTGGTGAGCTGCGTGCAAGCTGCGGAGCACCTCTCCACGCAAAGACTTCGGCACAATTATTCTGTCCTCCAGCATGGGCACACCGTCTATGGTGCACAGGCGGTCTCTGTACTGCCAGTATGGCTGTAGGACTTTCGAGATTCGGTCGCGTGAGGTGGGGAATCCATTCTCGATCATTCTAATGAGATCTTGGAGTGTGGAGTCTTTGACAGTCATCTCTCTCACTCTCTCCCAGGTTACTGCTCCCGCGTTTAGGACGGTTGACCTGGCTGCCCCTACGACGTTGACTTCCAGATCATCGGAGAGGCCGTCTGATGTTCGAATCGTTGCTAGATTATCTGGCCTGTAATCATCCGCGTCGTCTGCGATGCCCGTAGGATGTCTCGATGTGGCGTCCGCGGCAAGAGCGGATTTGCCAGGCACGTGAACAATCTTGTAACCCCACATCATAGTGCGCTGTTTAATGCGGAACAGTCTAGGGTTTGTGATCGCGCTCATGGCTTGGTCGCCCAGAATCTTCACCAGAGGCTTATGGTCCGTAACGACGGTGAGGTTGCTGCATCCCAGAGTAAAAAACTTGGTGTCTTCCAGTGCCCACATGATTGCGAGCGCTTCGCCTTCGATGGGGGCGTAGCGCCGCTCGGCGGCTCTGAGAAACCTGGATCCTGCCAGAGTTACGCGCCATCCACTTGTGCAGCAGTCTGGCGAGATTGTGCTGCATTTACAATGTTTCTGTCTCAACCAGTAGCCGATCCCAGATTTTGACCAGTCTGTGTGGAGGCATGTTGGTCGACCTGGTTCAAATATCTCGACGCCGTGACGAATTTCTTTGACTATGGCCGCTTTGGAGCGTTCGAATGCCTCATCGAGCGTTGCATCCCATTTGAACGCGCATTTGGGGCTCAGCAGCGGTTTAAACGGCTCCATCATGTTCGTTGTTCGTCCGTAATGCGAGACCTGATTCACCAGGCCGAACCACGCTCGGATGTCGGTGATATTGCGCGGCCGTGGGAAATTCGCAATGGCATCGAAATATTTTTGCAGTGGTCGCAGCGCGTTGTTAGTAATTCTAAACCCCGCAAAATCGACCTCGAGTGAGGAAAATTGGAACTTTGCCGGATTCAGAATGATGCCGTTGCCACCCAGCCACTCTAAGTACTCTATCACTCGCCACCAGTGCTCCTCCAGATCACTGTCCCACAACAATGTGTCGTCGACGCACTTAGTTTTCCGCGGAATGTCCGCGATGATAGCGTCGTACCGTTGCGTATACGCATCCTGAGACGCGATAAATCCCATGGGTGCTCGGCAGTATCTGAAACGGCCTTCCTCCGTTATGAAAGTTGTCTTGTGACGGTCTTCTTGGCGAATCGGGATGGCGTGGTATCCGTTCCACGCGTCTGTAACGGTTTTTACTGTGTTTGGTGGCACAGCTCTGGCTTGCTTCGCTGGTGGGACTGTGTGATGCGTTTCTCGGTCGCAATAACGGTTTAGCTGTTGCAGGTCAACGGTGCGCCTTGGTGTCCCGTCTGCCTTTGGAGTAATTACCATGTTGTGCAGCCATGTAGTGGGCGTGTTTGGTGGAACGCTCTCTATCACGCCTAGTCTCTCATCCTGATGCAACTGCTCGGACACGGTCTGCCGCCAGTGTACGGGCACATGCGGCGGTCGGTGTGTCACCACTGGTCGGGCGTCTGGCTGCACCCTGATCTCCATAGGAGGACCTGTCATAGTTGGCAGCGGTTGATGTGGGCACACGTTGAATGTCGATGCCCCGTATCGCTTGAGTAACCAACTTTTCATTGTGGCGGCATTCTTCATTGTTGGTGCAATTGGAAGCTGCTTGGGCCTGGCTGGCGGCTCACTTCGCTTTGGGCATCCACATTCTGCTAACGGAGGCTCACCGCTGCAGCTCGCTGAGCTGAGAGCGGCCAATCTGTGATCCGCTGCGCCAATTGTCGGGAAGTCCGGACCGATGATACCTAGTTGTGTCAGTACTGATCGACTTAGGTAGAACTTGTTCGTTGTTGGTGTGACGAACACTTCGGCTGTTGCACGGATTTGCTCTCGCTGTTTGTTTAGTCCCGAAAACTTGAGACACATTACTCCCACAACCGGTATTTCCTTGTTATTTGCCGCCAGTATTCGTCGATTGTTGACGTGGAGATGCCGCTCATTGACACCAAGTCGCTTCAAGAATGAGCTGCCCATGAGACATGTCTGGGCTCCGGAGTCTGCTACGACTGTCACTCTAGTCGGGCGGCTCGGTGGTCTCGGGAGCTTCATGCGAGAGTACGCAGCCTGGTCCACGGTGACCTCGACTGTGAGTGTTGGGTGTGCCATGTTGACATCCGATGTGTGAATGTTGGTGTTGACAGCCCCTGCGGTTTCGAACAAGCTGTCCCAGAGACTTGACGCTTCTGACGATCCTGACTCAAGACTGGCGGAATTCACACAGAAAGTTTCCTCCACAGCACTGGCCCGAATATTCGACTTCTTCTGCTGGTCACGTTTTCTGCGCCAGCAGTTGATGCACGTTTCAAACTCTTTGAGCTTGCCGCGAATTTTGCCAAACCGTGGAGTTGTGGTTCCACACGCGCACTGGAATACCTGCGCCGTATTGTCTTCCTTCGAAAGGGTTTGCGACGCGTTCTTATGCACATTAGTCGGCCGCGATTGTTTTCGGTAGCTGCTGGCTGCTATGCTGGATGACGCCGCCGTCATTGCCCGTGCGGCGGTCTCTTTGCCGTCGATGAGTGCTGTTACTTCATTGAGATGCTGGTCATCTATCGACGGCGTCCCCAGGACTTCCTTCCGTATCTCGTCGTCTGCGAGTCCACTAATGAGCACGAGCTTAACGATTTCGTCGCTGTAGTTACAGATGGCGCGGCCCGTGCAGGTTGCTACGCTGCAGGGAGCTATCTTTGTCCACTGACATACGTTTGCGAGTCCGCGTAGGCGGGCTACGTACTGCCTCACTGGCTCCGCTGGATCCTGCACGCACTTGAGCAGCGACGTCCGACGCACACTCAGAGCGACGTGAATGACCGCCAGGCGATGTATTGCGGCGAGTATCTCATCTTCGCTTCGGGAGGCAATGTCCGGGTCATCTCTGAAGAGGGCCGCTTCCAGTTCAGGTGAGCAGCACGCCAACAGTTGTGCATTCATCTGGCTGGGTGTCAGCTCGGTGCAGTCACGGAACATGCTCCAGCGTCGTTTGAAAGCGGCCCAGTCGTCCTCACCGACGCCTTGTTCCATCGATGGGCGACATATTTTGGGCGGTGGCTGACGCTGCGAGTGTTCGTGCAGATTTCGCTGATGAAGCTGCATTAGAGCAATGCACGTTGCCATGTCATCGCCTCGCTTGATTTCACCGCAACCGGCGGCCTCGCACTTCAGTGTCACCGGCATATTCACTCGGCGATATTATTTACAAAAATGTTTGATAGAGATCCCGATTAAATCATGTTCAGACAGACATTCGGAACCTACACGTATATTAAAGTTCACGAATGATTTAATCTGCAAACAAAACAATCATATACATATCAACAAAACACTTCTAATAGCCCGCAAATACTCCCGCTGGGACACAGTACACACGCATTGGGAAATACGAGTACACAATCTCAGTACACAATGGGCTTAGCGGGTATTGCCACTTACCGGGCGAAATAGGCACATGCGATCAGCGCGCCTGTCAAACACTGAATGATCACATAGAAGTGTGTGCAGACACACGCGCATTAATGCGTGCCTAACGCTGGCCGGTGACCTTGCATAGGTCACACTGCTCTACGCACAGTTCGCTCGCTATTAGCTGCATTTCTACAGTTCTTATTGTTCATATTGCTTTTATTGTTTCTATTGTTCCTATTGTTCTTATTGTTCATATTGTTCATATTGTTCTTATTGTTCTTATTGTTCATATTGTTCTTATTGTTCATATTGTTGTTATTTTTCTTATTGTTCTTATTGTTCATATTGTTCTTATTATTCTTATTGTTCATAATGTTCATATAATTAATATTACTATTATTGTTCATATTGTTGTTATTGTTCATATTGCTAATATTGTTTTTATTGTTCACATTGTTCATATTGCTTTTATTGTTCATATTGTTCTTATTGTTCATGTTTTTCTTATTGTTCATAATTTTCATATAACTCATATTACTATTATTGTTCATATTGTTCATATTGTTCTTATTGTTCTTATTGTTCATATTGTTCATATTGTTCATATTGTTCATATTGTTCATGTTTTTCAGCTTGTGCCAACTTGTGTCTTAGCTGCATCAATGTGGGTGTGTGTTATGTACATATATGTGTGTGTGTGTGTTTGTGTGTGTGTATGTCAGGCTGAGAGCGAGTTACACACGCAGCTGGCTGTGAAGCGACGCAATGCAGATCAGCGTTGCCAGCAATCTGCCGCCGGCCTGCCGTCCTCTACCTCTTCCTCCTCCGCCCCTCTGTCTCCAGGCTCCAATGAGGACGAGACAGATGTGTGCGTTGATGAACGCGAACTCGACGCAGACATCAGCGGTGAGTTTGAGATTGAGTGTGCTATTATTATTATAATTGTTATTAATTACAGGTAAATCCAGTAGCATGGGGTAAGAGTGCAAGTGCACTATTACCACCCTGCGGTGGCCCCATGTGTGCCGGAAGCGTCCAAAAGATGTAGATAGAAAGAGAGTTCGAAAATAAAATGTTTTAGACAGCAAGATGAAAGCTAATAAAGAAAGACTCAAAAGAAATAAACGTAAAATTATCAAATCAAAAATCAAAATAAAAGTGAAAATGTGAAAATAAGGGTGATTATTAGAAAATTGGTGAAAATATTTCCCATTATATATTTTTTCAAGTGATCTGTTTGGTTTGATTATTTTTTAACAGAAAAAATTACAGGGATTTGAAAATAGAAAACATGTTTTTCAAACTATCAATTATTCCAGTTTTATTGGTGACTTCAACTCAACCTATCTTTCTATCAATTTTACTATCTCCCAAGTATTTCACCGAAAGTGTTTCTATGCAGCCGATTTTAGTGGACATCTTCGAAACTTGACCGTCTTTTTTCAGCTGAATTTATTATAAAAAAACGACCAAATACTCTAGCACAGCGCATACAACGAACACGCAAAACATGAGCAAAATTACACAGTAACAATATTAAGAAGTGAATACGCCACGATAACACAAACAGTTTTATAATGAAACCATTCACATGGGCACAGTTATGTGTGTTTGCGTGTGTGTGTGTGTGTGTGTACGTGCGTATGTTGAAGGTGAATTCGAGTTGAATTCGGGTTGAAGTGGGGTTGTCATGTTTTCAACTGCTTTTGTTTTTGTTTTGGTGGCTTTCTTGTTTCCCAGTGTGTCATTCATTTCGGCATCACCGGTTTGCGCCAACGTGTTATGTTTTGGATAAAGGCCTGAACGTCACCGATCTAGATCATTTAATGGACTTCGATGCGTGCGTGGCGAATTAGGATTAGGATTCTTCCGGTGGATGGCGAAGAAACAAGATGCAATGGCTAGACGAAACATGAGCAACTTACTCCAAATGTTCCTGATCAGGATTTTGGGGGGGGGGGGGGGGGGGGTTCAGCCTCTCCAAGCCCCCCCTGGCGCCGCCACTGATCCGTAGACAAACACGACGCCTCAGTAGGCCAGACATAATTGCGACCAGTGGAAAATGCGGCGATTGCGGTTTCCTCTTTGTTGTCGGCGCGGTTTGCCGCATCGTTTGCCGGCGCGGCGGCGGCATTTTTGACGCACGCTGCGCTTGCGTCGCTCGTCGCGTTGGCTGCAGAAGCCATCGACGCCGGTCTGGCAATCGAAGTTGATGACGGATAGACGGCGGTTCATGCACAGTTTTTTCCATGTGCGGCGACAGAGCTTGCGTTCGGTACGCGCCAGACGACGTTGGGTCATGTTCAATACATGCTGGCACGTGAATTGGTTCTCGATCACGCTGCTCACTTGTCGTGCCAGCGAGTCGGTGCTCGTCTGATGTCTTCTGCGTCGATTCACGGAGCGCGACGTGCTGGCTGCTTGGGATAGGCTGCCGAGTTGCGGCGGCGGCAGGCAAATGAGTTGTTGTTTACAATTGCAGCGTCGCAGGGACATGGCCAGCGGACTACACCCCTCCCCAGCTGATAAGCCTAGCGATCTGTCGATGTTCCACCGGTTGATCTCGGCGTTGGGCTCGGTAGATCCGTCGGGAAGTGTCATCAATACCACGCCGTGTTGTGTTACGCCGCCCAAGTCGTGATTTTTAGACGGCTCACGTTTTTGTCTCCGATGTATGGTCTTGTTGTGTTGTTGGTGTGTGCTGGAGCAGTGGGTCTTTTCGGGCAGTGATTCTGTGCGATTGGGTCGTTGTATCTGCGTGGTCAATGACAGATCAGCTTGGTTGAATATCACATCGGGCTGATCTTCTCGGGTCAGCTTGAAGATATCTGTGTTTTGGAGCGGCGCTGTAGCTGTAACATCTTGATGTTGATGACGTTGTGATGTCCTTGATGTTGGTTGATGCCGATTTTGGATCTTGGTGAGGTCGTACTCTTGTTCTGTTCTGATCAGCGCTTCTTTATTGCTTTTCGCTGTCACCTCTCCTGTGTGTTGTTTGTCTGAGGACACCGTCTGAGCGAATAAGTCAGTTACATTGGTGATGTCACTGGAGTCAGGCGAATCCCGGGCAATTGCGCTCTTACAGGCGTGCATACAGAACAGGACACACAACAGCGGCAGTGCGAATCTTCTTGTCGGCATTCTGCTTGGCCTTATGGCCTTGTTTGGACTCGGGTTTTACGCACACTCAGTAGCAGATCTACATCTGCCTGTTTGGGCCAGAGAATACAACTTCCGGATCGGTCTACACTCTTACCTTAGAGCTCATCGGATATTAAAGATGTTACCGTCGCTTCGACCGAATGCAAATTGATTAATGAATGTGGTTTGGAGCAAACATCCAGGAGGTCTCTCCCTCAGTTTCAAATGACCAATTCACCACCGTTTCAAAGCCACCACCGTTTCCAATCACTCCGTTCGCCGTACTGACACGGAACATTTGCAAGCTGTAAATCATGTATGATTGGTATGCTCCTGCACGCCGTCGGAAACATGCCTGCCACTCTTTTATTTTCTGCTTCCGTTGACCATTTCTCTTGTCTGCTATCCAGTGCGGAATTTTAGAGCACGTAGGTGACTTGTTTTCTACATACTTCTTCTCCAGACAAAGACATGCCAAGATATTTGGGGGGTGAGGGCGGGGGGTATTGGTGGCAAACATTTCTTAGAAAATCTCCAAGAACTTCAAGAATGTGTTGCAAGATTTAATTCTGTAACATTCCTCCAGCAGTTGAATTTGTTTTCAGAACTACTTGTTTCTGTGTATGTGACCATATTCTACGCTGTCATCTTAGCGAAGACAACTGGGTTTTCCTTGTTTCTATTGTTGGCTACGTATTATTCAGAGATTACCAACAAAAACAGAACCTCTCTCAATTAGGCTCCTTCGTTTCAACTCTGTTCATAGTGTTGTTGAATAACTATACTGTTATTGCTTCTAATAATGTGTGTAAGGGCTGGGCTTGTTCAACATTAATCACGTTTATAATGCAACCCGTTGCGTTTCCACTGGGCATAGTGTTGCAGACACTTTGCAATCGTGCAACTAACCCAGCGAGTTGATGAGATCGTCAGACGCAATGCTAACGAACTTGGAGTAGTAATTAAGATACTGAATCATTTTCTACTGTAGTTTGGGTAAGTTTTGTACGTTTATGTGGCTACCGGTATGATATAAATTTAAATATATTGCATTCGTTACTGATAATATTTCGTCTATGATTGCCTATTTATGTTCTGCCTGTGTGTCTACCTGTATGTCTGTATGTCTGTGTGTGTGTGTGTGTGTGTGTGTGTGTGTGTGTGTCGGCTGGTTTTTTTGTGAACTATTGCACGCCAACTTTGAGAACAATAAAATCCATATTGAAGTTGCATCCACTGGGATGCAACATTCCTAGTTGCATGCAACCGTTGCATGGCTTTGTGTTTCTATGTATATTTACGCATTGTGAAATTCAGGGGCATATGTACCCTTCCCCTCAAGATGTTGCTCGAAAATTCATATCCCCATAAGATCTATATATATACACACATTTGCTTGCTCCCCCTTGATCATTTCTTCATCCGCCTCTGATTTCACTATCATTTTTACTTCTATCATTTGCATTTCATATTGAATTGTGAGGACTAAGCCAACGCCACCTAGATACAGGTGTATCTAGGTGGCGTTGACTAAGCAGACAACGACTGCCTGGCATCAGCAGGGGCGATTCGAGAACATTTCTTTGGGGAGGAGTTTAGTCGCTCGTCCATGTATTATTTGTATGTGTGTGCGTATGTGTGTGTGTGTGTGTGTGTAAATATCTCTATACAACCGTTTATACTGCATATATTTATCCGTGTGTGTGTTTAAGTGTGTGTGTGTGTGTATATATGTATGTTTATATGTGTGTATTTTTTTCCTACCAATGAACACTATATTTACAATATACACATGATACACAACAACTTTCAAAACGCACACATACAGAATTATGTTACCGCGGACGACATGTGTGTGTATGTGTGTGTGTGTGTGTTTGTGTATGTGTGTGTGGTGAATAGGCGTGGTCAATTTGAGCACACCTGCTGAACTGGTGGCTGCTGGACTATTAGTGACGGGCACTCTAAGTATCACCGCTAGCGAACTGTACTTTGAGCTGGACGATTCTGCGACCACACTTGACGCCGAGGTTAGCTACACGCTGTCACTTATTTGTTTGCATTCATTATATTCAAACACCTACCGTGAAACCTCTATTTGAAATGGCATGCTGTTCTATTTTTCCCGCTAGCTGGTGATAATTTTTGAGACAGCATAGTATATTTAATCGATAGAAAAAATCAGGTAACGTATGCATATTTATTCAACAAAATACAGGTTGATTACTGGTAAATAATCACAAATTCATTAATAATATAAACAGTTCAAATAGAGGTCTTACAGCATATTGCGCAATATCTACTCTACAATTATTGCGCAATATCTACTCCACAATTATTGCGCAATATCTACTCCACAATTATTGCGCAATATCTACACTACAATTATTGCGCAATATCTACACTACAATTATTGCGCAATCTCTACACAATGTGTCTCAGATGCGCAAACAGTGAAATATTTACACAATTACAATTGAACAAACACACACACACACACACACACACACAAACATACACACACACAGTATCGAACAGCATAAAACGCACACGTAATAGATACAGTGAATGAGTGAAAGAATACAAACTTTTCTCGCATTAAGCAAAAATTGATTGTAAGAAAAATTGATTGTAAGAGATAAAATATATAAAAATAGTTTATTATTGATTGTAAGCAAAAATTGATTGTAAGAGATAAAATATATAAAAATAGTTTATTATTGAAAAAAATGGCCTCTACTTTGCACAACATGTAGTGGTATTGAGAAAATATTAAACAATGATGTCTGAAAGAAGCATTTGGCTTGAAAGACCAAATGCCTGAAGAAGTGTGAATGGTTTATGCGAAATGAGAAATTGTTCTTGCCAAAAAAAACACACACACGCACACATACATACACACACACGTACGTACACACAGACTTTCATATATACCGGCAAGCGAACAAAAGATTTGCGTGCAAGGATTTCAATTTTTAGGCGGGGTTTTAATTGAACACCTCCACGTGTGTATGTGTGTTTGTATGTGTGTGTGTGTGTGTGTGTGTGTGTGTGTGTGTGTGTGTGTGTGTGTGTGTGTGTACAAATTGCACCATGAAAGTGGGAATTTCAGTCGGATTTACTGTGATTGTTGTATATTGGATTTGATTGTGACGTCATTCCGAAGTACTGACGTCTTAATGTGTTTGTGTGCGTCTGTGTGTGTGTGTGTGTGTGTGTCTATGTGTGTGTGTGTGTGATAATTTATCAACAATTGATATAATCAAGTTAAGCCCAGTGGTTACCAACTTTTTTGTGAGATCGAGTACCACTTGGAGGTTCAGCGTACAGTCGCCGAGTACCATCTGGTTCCAGAGAAACTCAGTTCGATCAGATATCACTTTATTTACACATAATTGTACAAGTAGAACACACAAATCAACTGGAAAAAACCAATCAATGAGAGTAGTGTATCTGCTTCTTCTCTACCAGCTGGTCAATGAGGGACATTACTTTTTCTCACAACACATCAGAAATCATGTCCTGGTGTGATTGCTTGTGCTTGAACTCTGTGGTGTAGTTGTTAGCACAACCGCCTCACAAGCGGGAGGTGCGTGGTTCGAATCCCGGTGAAAGAGAATTGTATTGGGCGAATTCTATAATCAATCAGCCCATGTCGACCCAGCAGTAAATGGTACCAGATATCAGTCATATGTTGTGTCATGCATTCTGGGGAGGTGATCCTCATAATACGTCTTCCGTCCTTGTGGCGTCATAGCGTGGAGAGGGTCGGTTCTGCGGTGGCAGCGAGCTGCACGGGACACACCTGTGTGTGTTCATAAGCTTCGGCTTCTTCCCGTGTAGCAGCTGTCACTTGAGGCCTTTAATCTTTTAACCTTTTAACCGAAACTGTTCGCGTACGACTTGGGGGGTCCTCGCGTACCACTGGCTGGGAACCAGTGGTACACGTACCACAGGCTGGGAACCACTGATGTAGGAGATGCTTGCCGATGTATAACCAACACGTACAAAGTAGTCGTTCACTATAGAAGGCGTTAATGTTGGACTGTTTTAGTTCCGTGATGAACCTCCAACTGCTACTCTCTTGATCAGTGTTTCTCAACCTTTTTCTTGCCGTGGCCCCCTTATAAACACTATGTGAGTCCTTGTGGCCCCCAACACCAGAAACAGTCAGTGCCCCCCCCCCCCCTAGAAGTCCTTGTGGTCCCACACACACATGGATCGTCGCGACACGGCTTCTCCATAGGATTAGCTCCTGTACGCTGGTGACTATTCCCACCGACAACCGAAACAACGATACAATCGGAACACACGGTTGACATTTACAATATCGACAAGAATAATATAAAATATTAAATTGTTTCAACAAATGTTTCGTGGCCCCTGAGAAAATATGGTGGCCCCCCATTTTTGAAATTTCGTCCTATGGCTCCTCAGAAAATTTCCGTGGCCCCAAGGGGGCCATATGACCCTCTTGAGGACCATGGGATTTTCTTGAGGGGACATTTATTAATTTGGCCCTATGCCATAGGACGAAATTAATAAATGGGGGGGTTACCATATTTTCACACAGGCCACGAAAGATGTTTGTTGAAACAAGCTATCAGAGAAGTTTGGAGAAATGGCGTCGCGACGATCCATGTGTGTATGGGGCCACAAGGACTTCCAAGGGGGACCAAGGGCCGCTTCTAGGGGGTCAAAGGCTGTTTCTGGAGTGCCACAAGGACTCGCAACGTGATAAAGTTTGAGAAACACTGGTCGGGGCGAATTCCACACTGGTGTACAATGAAGTGGAATTCCAAGTGGAAACTTAAATATCCGAACAAATCTATCCGAATTCGTTGGTTTTCGTTTCCATTTCCAGCACTGTTGTGGAAAATGAAGATTTAGCTCAGGGAATCAGAGGAAAAAGATTACGCACAGTCTTTATAGAAAGTCGCTCGTGTGAATTTCCCAACTAGGACGAACACAATCAAAACACAAGAATCCGCAGACACTGACATCTGAGCGATTCGATCCGCTTACCTTTGCATCACAAACCCGATATGATACCACTTCATCACTCATTGTGCAGGCGTCACGTATTTATAGATGGCGCTGTCATAGCTTCTCGCCTGATCATAGATGTCGTGTGAATCGCTATAACTAAACAAAACATACATGTATTTGATATAGCGGCA
Organism: Sacculina carcini; assembly: GCA_916048095.2. NCBI lineage: Eukaryota > Metazoa > Arthropoda > Thecostraca > Sacculinidae > Sacculina > Sacculina carcini. The sequence continues at coordinate 2,437,499 of OU696580.1, read as the reverse complement.
AGTGAAGCAGAGGCGTGTAAAGCAGTAAAATTCAGTGGAGGCGCCAAGGGAGGTCTTCCGCCCCCCCAAAATCATAATCATGGGCATTAAAATTTCATACCACCGTAAATGAAGCCCTGTAATTTTGGTTAAAGTTCGAGGACTGAATCAGTGTGCCCCAGTGCCTTATTATTATATCATGTAGTCAGCGTTCGAGTGTAGTTCTTCATGCTTCACCAAGCCCCCACAACTTTTTCCTTAGCCCCTTACCCTCGGTTCCCCTTCGGGAAAATCCTGGTGCCGCCACTGGTTAGACTGGTGGTAACAACATGAAAGAGTAGTAGCTTATAGGGAGAAAATAATTGAGCCAGCAAAAATGACACAAATGATATTGGGAAAGAAATTACCGAGTATACAAACAGCACTAAAGAAATATGCACATATCACAGCAGAAATCGCTTTAGCAAGACTTCAAACTTTATACTTTGTAATTACTCAATTACTTGTAATTACTGCCTTTTTCATGCATAAAATTTACCGTATCTTCTCAAAATTCTCACTAGCTAGTCGAAAAATAGAACGATGTGCCGCTCAAATAGAGATGGTACGGTATATATCTGCAACGTATCATACGTGACGGGATTCACTCACTTTTTCCATCTCTGATTTGCTCGATTCTGCCAAATTTTTTATTGGCCAGATTTGTTTGCATTCGAACTCGCAAGGAATTGTGCTTGTGTTCATGACGGACACTCATCTGCTAATACAAACATCCAACGAGATGACGAATTATCCCAGATTTTCCAGGGACGAATTATCTTGCTTTGTATATATATGAATCTTAACGAGATAACATCTATGATGAACCAAATTTACACACACACACACGCACACAGCTTGCATGTGTGTGTATGTGTGTGCGAGCATGGGTGTGTTGATGTGTGCGCGTGTGTGTGTGTATGTGTGTATATCCTACTGAAAACCCTCAATATACAATGTATATGTATATCTTAATGGATGTGCAATGAATGAAATTTACTTTACTTACACACACACACACACACACACACACACATACACACACACACACTGCTACGCTATATTCACACGTCTCATTGTTTTAATTGTTGCCATGACAACACCAATTCTCCTCTACTCTGTCCTGAACGGCAAGGAGCGGGTAGAGCTCGGGAGAGATATAACGATGCTATAGTGTGTGTGTGTGTGTGTATGTGTGTGTGTGTGTGTGTGTGTGTGTGTGTGTGTCGCTTTTTGTGTGTTTTGTCGGGTTTTAGTGTAATCCGGTAGTGGTGTGTGGTGTCCCGTGGTTTATGTGCGTGTGTGTGTGTGTGTGTGTGTGTGTGTGTGTGTGTGTGTGTGTGTGTGTTGAATTTATGTCTGCCACTGCGGCTTTTTCGTTGTGTGTCTCTACGCATACATACACATACACACACACACATACACACACATTTAGCTTTGGCACGTGTATGGTTGAGCGTACCAATGAGTAATATGTATGTATGTGTGTATGTGTGGGTATGTATGTGTATGTATGTGTATGTATGTGTATATGTGTGTGTGTTGGTTATCTTCCATCAGCCATCTACTACTTGTCATATATACACACACCCACACACATACACATACACACATACAGGCACACACACACACACACACAAGGTAGTATATATGTATTTATATCCTAGGCTGTGCTATGTATATGATACAAATCTGACACATCCAACATCCTTCATGTTACATAAGTATTACAACTCTTCTGACAAAGAGCTATGCTCGACAGATTGTATCATGATGTGGTCAAATAATTTCTTGTTTGTTATGACTTGTGTGTGATGGAAATACATTTACTTACTTACACATACACACACACACACACACACGCACACAACGCTCATCGCTCATTAGCGTATGTATAGAAAATTATTGTAGTAATTGAAATCAAAATGCGTGTGCGTGTGTGGGTTATTTGTGGTTGTTTGAGTGATATTGTTGCGCACATCAGGAGATATTTGTCGCCAAAGTTTTTCTTCACTATTATTATTATTATTATTATTAATTACAGGCAAGTCCAGTAGCATGGGGGAAGAGTGCAAGTGCACTATTACCACCCTGCGGTGGTCTCATGTGTACTGGAAGCTAATCGAAATATGTAGAAAGAGAGTTCGAAAACCTAAGATATTGGACAGGAAGGTGAAAGCTAGTAGAGAAAAATGCAAAATAAATAAACGATAAATCAAATGAAATTATGAATTAAAAAGGCTAAATAAAAGTGTATATTTGTACGATTTATTATATATCTACAATATTTACAATATATACAATTATTTTGGTATGTAGATAGCGTGTGTTGGTTTATAGATGTATTTTGTAATGATATTGTTTGTGTGCTTTTTTGACACCAATCGACGTAATGTCTTCTTGTTAAATTCTGTGATTTCGTGTTGCGAAACCCTTACTTATCTTACAACGGTTTTTCTATATGTATGTATGTGTGTATGTCTGTAGGTTTGATATATGAATGTGTATGACCATGTCTCAGTTTCTTGTATGTCTGTCAGCCATGCATCACACGCACACACACACACACGCACGCACACTTACAAACACACACAGAGAGGGTTGAACACAGATAAATGAATTAATTGACACGGCCTGTACGCCACAGTCTAATTATCAACGGAGACCGTTGAAACGCGGCTTGTTAGCAGTCGTCCTCTTGTATGTCCGTCTGCACGTGTGTGTGTGTGTATGTGCATCCGTGTGTTTACATGTGTGTGTGTGTGTGTGTGTGTACGTATGTTGATTTTTCAAGCATGCGATGTTATTATTAAGGGTCCGTTGTCTTTTTGTGTGTATCATTGGTTTTTGTAATTTGACACTGTATATGACCATACCTGGACATTTCAGGTACACCGGCGTATAAAATGGAATAGCGACGTGATCAATGTCACATCCATATGTTTTGTGTGTACTATATGGGTGAGAAAATATACTTGTTAATTGTCTATCTGTCTATCTATCTTTCTGTCTATCTATCTATCTATCTATCTATCTATCTATCTATCTATCTATCTATTTATCAATCTATATATTTATCAATCTATCTACTGATCTCGTATTATCAATTCGTCAACGACGTAGTGGGCCAATTTATATTAAAACAATTAATTATTGACATCTAGTTTCTCCGTCTATATTTGCCAAATTTATTTTCATTTGACATCTGCTATTTTTGTGTGCGGTATTTTCCATTTGAAATGTCTCTATTTCGCCGGTTTTCTAAGTGCAGTGCTGATATATTTAGCCGTTCATTTGTGTGTGTGTGTGTGTGTGTATGTGTGTGTGTGTGTGTGTGTCTGTGTGTGTGTGTGTGTTCTCACCGGTATTTCTTTGCAGAAATGAGTCAAACACTATTGGCTCTTGCCTTCCAAAGATCATACTTCTGTTTGTTTGTTACATTTGTTTTGTAGCCTGGTTGACAATTTACTTCGGTAATTTATTCCAATTTCTGATTGTTTATTCCAATTTATTCCTATTTATTCCAATAGTTTATTGCCCTGCTTGGGAAGCCATATTATTGCACAGCCATCTTGATTCTGCGTTTTTACAGAACTAAACTAACTTTTACAAAACTTTTACAAAAAAACTTTTACAAAACTATGCTACCTGGTTGATTTTGAGTGTCGAAATAATTCGGTTTTTGTATCTCTTCCTTTTTTGTTAGGCATCTATAAATTGTAATCAAATCTCCTCCATTGTGTGTGTGTGTGTGTGTACGAGTGTGTGTGTGTGTGTGTGTGTACGAGTGTGTTTGTGTGTGTGTGTGTGTGTTTAAACCGTTGCGCCTCGCCTTGTGTGTTCTTCATGTGTGCACTGTGTCGGTTCAATCTCTCTCTCTCTCTCTCTCTCTCTCTTGTATACATTCTTGTCGAATCTGGACCGTCGAGATTTGTGGGAGAATTTTGTGAGGAATTCGAGAGCAGTGGTCTCACAGAAGCTGCCTATCAGTTTCCCACGCCAAACATCGGCCAGATCTTCTCATCTTTTTATACCATCTTCTTCTTCTTCTTGTGTCTTCAAGCAGTGGCGGATCCAGAGTACAATTTTGGGGGGTTTAAAAATTTGGGGACGATCAGTCGTGTACATGCATCGTTATGCAACGTCTTTGCGATAATGCTTATATCGACGAATTCTACAGAGAAATATTTTTCTTGACTTCTTTCAGTGAACCTCTTGGTTATGAGAAGTTGATAGAAACATTTTGGGGGGCTTCAGCCCCCTGAGCCCCCCTCTGGATCCGCCAGTGTCTTTAAGACTATCGTGTATTTACTGTGTGTGTGTGTGTGTGTGTGTGTGTGTGTGTGTGTGTGTGGGTGGGTGTTTGTGGGGGGGTTTATGACTAGTGTTTGGTTGTATTAGCATACATACATTGCTGTTAGCTTATACATTGCTGGACCTAATGTTAAGTTTCTATCAACGGCATTGACTGAGTCGAACCATCAACATTTTTCTAGCTTTTTTCAACGTTATGTTTGGCATTGATATTTTATCCAAACACACAAACACACACACTAACACACATACGCACACTAAAACACATACGTACACACACACACACACACATACACACATAAATATACATACACACACGTCATTAGTTTATCGCTGTTTATAGAAAAACGAAGACAATTATTGGAAAAGTGACAGGAAAGTGCGAGCATAGCTCATATCCTGTAGAACAACTAGGTGAGTACACACACACACACATACGCACAAACACACACACACATACACTGACTAAGTTCTTAATACTCTATTAAGTCAGTGGTTCCCAACCTCCTTACGTGATCGAGTACCACTTGGAGGTTCCGAGTACAGTCGCCGAGTACCACCTGGTTCCAGAGAAACACAGTTCAATCATATATCACTTTATTTACACATAATTGTACAAGTAGAAAACACAAATCAACTGTGAAAAAACAACTCAATGAGAGTAGTGTATCTGCTTCTTCTCCACCAGCTTGTCAATGAGGGACATTACTTTTCTCACAACACATCAGAAATCATGTCCTGGTGTCATAGTTCATGATACTGGAGGTGCTCACGTACCACCTGGAAGATCCCCTCATACCACTAGTGGTACACGAGGTACCACAGTTTGGGAACCACTGCTCTTTGTGTGTGTGTGTGTGTGTACGTTCGGTTAATAATTTCCCCTGGAAATATTTTTGGTTGATCGTCGTCTAGTGTGTAGATTGAACGAAACAAATGAAAGAAAACGTATTGAAGGCTGGATAAGAAAACGAGAGAGAGAGAGAGGAATCAAGAGAAAGATAGAGAGAGGATGGGAGAACTGGTCAGATGCCTGAATATCTGGACACAGAGCACATGCACGCGAGATGAATGCTGCTGTCTTCCCGACATTATATCCATTTCACCATCTTGTGAGTGCTCTGTCCGCTCGTGTGTGTGTGTGTGTGTGTGTGTGTGTGTGTGTGTGTGTGTGTGTGTGTGTGTGTGTGTTGGTCAAGGCATAGAGGCAGTGTTGGTCATTGTTATTCAGTCATAGTTTTGTCCGGTTGTCTTTTCATCTCTACACCCACACATTGTCTCCACGGCTCACCCGCTTGATATGCTCTTCCACATGAGCTGGTCTGTGTTACCTGGTCGATGTTTGTGATTGTCTGTCTGCCTGTGTGTGTGTATGTGTGTAGGCATGGTGGTTCTCCAATGTGTCATTTTATGGTGAAACTCATCAATTACCATACCTGAACCAATTCATCATAATGTCTGAACTCAGCCGTAGCGAGGTCTTGTGTGAATCCTTCCGAAGGTAATACTTGGAGGGTCCTCATTACAAATATAAATTGTGAAAATTGTCATTTTCTTGGCATGTTGTTATTTCTTATTGTCGTGTATGTTTTTTTATTCTCTGGATAGTTCCTTCCTTCCTGTGCGTGTATATGTGGTTGTGCTTTTGTTTGATAATAAATATCATTATAATAATAATTTCTATGTGATAATTTCCGTCATATATTTTTATGTTATTTCTGTTTCTATAGTCGCTTGGTATTCATTTTAGTCCCATTGTTCCGCGTAATAGTTGTAATAGATTTTGTCTGATTGCTTTTGTTTGATATGGTTAATAAGCATATGTTGAATTTTGCTCCCTCTTGTGTGAGTGTGTGTGTGTGTGTGTGAGTGAGAGTGTGTTTGTGAGTGTGTGTGAGTGTGGGTGAATGTGTGTATATATGAGTGTAATACACACAGACAATCTAAATCGCATTATTTTTGTAGTTCATTACTTTTATATTGTCTTTGTCCATTGTGACCATTATTCGGAATAAAATTAAGTCGAATGCTTGCTTTCTCAGCTATCTCTGAGATACATTCAAATGAAGTTATATTTATGAAAATTCCAGAAATTCAACGTCATTCGAGCGGAAGATTTGTCACAATCAAAATGACAACAATTTATCAGTTTTTGCGTGTTCTCAATATAAAAAGCTCATACGAAAATGGTCTCGAAAATGGTCATTGGCTGTACAAAGTGTGTGTGTGTGTGTGTGTGTGTGTGTGTGTGTGTGTGTGTGTGTGTGTGTGTGTGTGTGTGTCAGTGTGTAGGCTAAATGAGTCTTTAGTAATTATATTCCCCATTGATTTTGCTGCGATCCAGGCTATCTTTTACAGTATTGGCCATGTTCAACCGACGTGAATCGTCTATTTGACGGCTTTCAGTGCTCTTGGAGTGGACAAGATACAAGTCATATATTTGTGTGTATGTGTATGTATGTATGTGTGTGTGTGTTGTGTATGTTGTGTATGTTTGTGTGTGTTGTGTACACGTGGCCATTGAGAGGTGGAGACAGCAGATGACACGAGAGGACAATGACCACTCAACGGTCTATTGTGACCTGATAACAGCTCGCCACTCACACACACACACACACACACATACACACACACACACAGACACACACACATACACACATACAGGTATGCAGGCATATTTGTATGAAGTAGATGTTTGTTTGGTCGGGCCGTTTAAATTTATGGCTGTTGTTCGTACCAGGTATGTGTATATGTGTGTGTGTGTGTGTGTGTGTGTGTGTGTGTGTGTGTGTGTGTGTGTGTGTGTGTGTGTGTGTGTGTGTGTATGTGTGTGTGTATGTGTGTGTATGCATGGCTTGAGCGGTGGTGGTCAGAGTGTGCACTCTCATACACACATACACACATACACAATTGGATTGTATGCAGCTTTTGGCGTGCGCTGTGCAAGATACAGGAATAGATAGGCTCTGAATATTCGGGGCTCAAGAGCATCAGGGGACAACGACATGTATGTGTGTGTGTGTGTATGTGTGTGTGTGTGTGTGAGAGAGAGAGAGAGTTTGTGTGTGTGTGTGTGTGTTTGTGATATCTCAATACATGCATATATAAGTGTGTAGAGTAATTTTGAGTTGGTCTCCACGAAGAAATATACCAGTGGTTCTCAACCTTTTTCCAATGTTGGCACTGTTTTCAAATCAGCAGTGAGTTATCGTACCCTCCTGGATTCCTCCTCCTATCATAGCTATATGATAAAAAATATATAAATACAAACGACGTAATAACAAAAAAAAATTGTTCAATTTTCATTCATAAAGATATATTTTCTTAAATTTTTCACAGGAACCCTAGGACTGCTTCCACGGGAATTTCTTAGGACTCGCACCTCAGGAACCAGGAACCAGACTCGCACCTCTAGATCAGTGGTTCTTGACCGGGGGTGCTCGTGTCCCTAGGGGGTGCGAGACTAGTTTTTAAGAGGTACAAGGATTCTTGTGGAAAATGCAAGAAAAGATATGCTTTACCTATGCATTATACTTTTCCCCTAAAAAATTTTCAAGTTAGCTTAAACGAATTTTAAGTATTTTTGAAAGAATATTGAATAGAAGTTTTGTTATTACGTCGTTTGTATTTTTATCTATTTATATAGCTCGTATTTATCCAGGAGGGAGGCGTGAAACCTGATTGCTGATTAGAAAACGGTGCCGTAACACTGAACAAAGGTTGAGAACCACTGGTGTAGGGAGGTTTCGCACAACTGTTTAAGAACATCTGATTTAATCTCTGCTGGAGGTGACAACAAATACGTTCAATAAAATTTCGCCGTGTTTCGTTTGTGAAAGATTCGACATGATCTGTTTGTGTTCACGGACAAGATTGTGTCATGGTCTGTTTTGTGTTAATATTTGACAGCTTGTCCTCGAATGTTTATTAATCGCTGTATAATAGACTATTGTTCGTATGTGTGTGTCTGTGTGTTCGTGTGTCTGTGTGTGTGTGTGTGTTCGTGTGTCTGTGTGTGTGTGTGTGTGTTTGTCGTTTATTTGTTGGCTTGTTGGTATTCCCACGTGATATCTTCATTCTATCTATATAGTCTATATTTCAAAATATTATATAGAAGATATATATTAGTAGCTATCGCTAAAAGTACATCACGCTATGATAAAATTGATATAATACACTTAATGTATTTACTAATCACGATATCGATGTAAAAAGCTTTGTTCTCAATATTTAAAGTGAAGTTTAACTTGTGATGGGTACAGTACGTATACTATGCTGAATATTCCGTTTTACAACATGGCTAATAAATCCGAGGAAATATCCCAATTTGCGAGGAATTAAGAATTGTTTATATACAGTGGCATTGTGTGAAAAGATTAGCGCTGTCGCAAGTACATGGTGAACTTTGAGCGTGTACAAAAAGAACGTAAATTATGTGTTTTGTTGAGGCGGATTTGTCGCGTGGAAAAACTTTAGCAGAGCGTGGTTTCGATCCACGGACCTCTGGGTTATGGGCCCAGCACGCTTCCACTGCGCCACTCTGCTAGTTGCAAGACAGACGTTAATAGCGCATATTGTGGATGAACATGTTTGTGGAGTCCAGTAGTTCTCAACCTTATTGGAGTTACTGAACCCCACAAGTTACATATATGCATTCATCGAATGCTTCGTGTTTGTGAAGTTTTATATGAGAAAAATCACAAATCACGTACGATCAAGACAGTCACACAAGTAGGCTACTACTGAGTGGACCGAGTTGCTTGCAGCACAGATATCAAGACCAAGTGATGTGGCGTGATTAACTGCAGCCAATGATGACCAAGCAGAGCTTGACGTCACGAATCATACGCTAGTGGGTGAACCAAAAACCTCCAAACCTCTGAACCACTGACTCATCGAACCCCTGAGGTTCGATCGCACCCAGGTTAAGAACCACTAGAATATTTCCAAGGCGAGCTTTTGAAGGGCATTACAATTGATGTTTAACTAAGTAAGCACAACAATTTTTAGTGCACTGCAAATTAATATTTATATTGTGTATAATTTTTCACACGTGCGTATACATTACATGACGAATACATTTTTGTACTGCATAACCACAAAAATATTGTTTGGTATAACGCGAAAAATAACGCTATAAATTACTTACCTACAATCCTCTGCCTCTTAATCTTAAGTTTTTCTAATCAAGTTACTTGTTCACAACCTTCTCGCTCATAATATTCACCAATCTTTCACCGTGCTTTTATTATCATTGTTTTATTCTCGTTTGTGACATATTCTAATCTCACGCATGTGCGTCTATGTGTGTATATGTCTGTGTGTATGTCTGTTTTGTGTGTGTATGTGTATGTACGTATATGTGTGTATTCTTGCTTATGCGTGTGTGTGTGTATTCGTGTTTATGTATGTGTGTGTGTGTCTGTGTGTATTCGTGCTTATGTGTATGTGTGTGTGTGTGTGCCCCTGTAGGTATTCGATTTCACACGAAGAGCACCTGCTATATGCCATTGCATGTATGTGTGTATGTCTGTCTGTCTGTCTGTCTGTCTGGCTGTGTGTACGAGCAAGCCACAATAGGGATTGGCAGTGTTCATTGAACCACTATAATGATCTTATCTCTTGTCATTTCCCATGATCTCTCTGTGTGTGTGTGTGTGTTTGTGTTTGTATGTTTGTCTGCTTGTGAGCTCTGTCATCTATCTGTTGGCACATCTTAGTGTTTTCCTCCTTGTCCCAGATGTATGTGCGTGTGTCTTTGTGTGTGTATGTGATAGACAGAGAGAAAGATAGATAGATAGAGGGAGAGGGGATTTCGTGTGTGTATGTATGTCTGTGTGTGTGTGTGTATTGTTTCTTATCGTGCGGCGACATTCACACGGATTATTGTTCCAGATTCACATGATTCCAGATTCCAGATTCACACTTTTTTCTCTCTCTAGAATTATTTACTCTTTTTACACTCTTTCTCTCTACACCTTTTGGGCACTTCCAATACACATTAGGCCACCGCAGGGTGGTAATAGTGCACTTACACTCTTCCCCCATGCTACTGGATTTGCCTGTAATTAATCATATTGGTGGATTATATTTTGTTAGCTCTCAGTAATCTATGTGTGTGTGCACTGGCGGATTCAGAGGGGGGTTGAAACCCCCCAAAAATGCTTCCATCAACTCCTCATAACCAAGAGGTTAACTAAAAGAGGTCAAGAAAATATTTTTCTGTAGAATTTGTTGATATAGGCATTATCGCAAAGACGTTGTATAATGATGCATGTACATGACTGATCGCCCCCAAATTTCAGCCCCCCCCCCAAAAAAAAGTCAGCTCCTCCCGAAATTGCACTCTGGATCCGCCACTGTGTGTATGTTTGTATGTATGTGTGTTTATATATATGTATCTCCCATACACTGTCTCTAGTTTTTGTATTTGTGCATACACTTTTTTCCACAAATAACAAATGGCTACTCCGAAAATGCCAACAACAATGCTAATAGTGGGATGAAAATTGCCCACATTGGGAAAACATTGAATTTAACACACGTACAGTAACAATATGTTAGATATTATAAATATGAGACGAACATTTTCGTCGTGTCGCCATAGTTAACTGGCTTGAACTCATCTCAATCTTACTAGTGCATTATAGTGACGACGTGCCATTGTGGCGTTGTCATGGAAACCATGCAACTAAATCGTGCTATTTGCAACTGATTTCTGCAATTCCAGTTATCTACACGTCTACGCTTGTCAGCTCTGTGTGTATGTATGTGTGTATGTGAGTGCATGTGCGTGTGTCTGGGAAAACGGGTTTTCTTGTGTTCCAGTGTTTGTTTTCAACCAAGCACACACACACACACATACACACACTAACTCTCACACACACACATACACACACATAAACATACACACACACACTAACTCACACACACATTCACATACACATTCACATACACACACATAGA
>OU696580.1:2398701-2421201 GCA_916048095.2 Sacculina carcini | reverse complement strand
TCTTTCCGTGGGCCGGATAACGCTGTGTGTTTGTGTAATAATAATAATAGCATTTATTGTGTGTGTGTGTGTGTGTGTGTGTGTGTGTGTACTCGTATGTCAGTCTGTGTATGTTAGTGTGTGTTAGTGTGTGTGTGTGAGTGTGTGTGTATATATGTTAATGTGTGTATATGTGTGAATGTGTGTGTATATCTGTTCGTGTGTGTGTGTGTTAGTATGTGCTAGTGTGTATATCTGTTCGTGTGTGTGTTAGTGTGTGTGCTGGTGTGTGTGTGTGTTAGTCTGTGTTAGTGTGTGTATATCTCTTCGTGTGTGTGTTAGTGTGTGTTAGTGTGTATATCTGTTCGTGTGTGTGTTAGTGTGTGTTAGTGTGTATATCTGTTCGTGTGTGTGTTAGTGTGTATATCTGTTCGTGTGTGTGTTAGTGTGTATATCTGTTCGTGTGTGTGTTAGTGTGTGTGCTGGTGTGTGTGTGTGTGTTAGTGTGTGTATATCTGTTCGTGTGTGTGTTAGTGTGTATATCTGTTCGTGTGTGTGTTAGTGTGTATATCTGTTCGTGTGTGTGTGTTAGTGTGTGTGTTAGTGTGTGTTAGTGTGTATATCTGTTCGTGTGTGTGTTAGTGTGTGTGAAATAACACGAGCGCGGGCCGCATAATCATTTGTGTAATTACTTTCAAGCCAAAACGAACTATAATGTTTGTGAAAGACCATAGTGTATATTCTGCGACGAATATATGACACATATCACTCCGGTGGCACTCGCATATATCCTAAGCATATTATTAAAATTTTAATGATATCAAAACAATTTGCCTTCTGTATGGTTTGTCCAGCTAGCTATGGCGGAAGAATCCGTACTGTGGTCCGTAGTTTGCCTATACCTGTTCTTTATTTTAATACATATTTTGTATGTAATAATTAAGCACTGTGTATTGAGTATACCTACAACTGTTCACATGTGTACCAGTGTATGTGTGTGTATGTGTGTATGTACTAGTGTGTTCGGGTGTGTGTGTGTGTGTGTGTGTGTTTGTTGGTTTATTTGAGCTGATATATTTTCTGTCATGTTGTGCTTGCGTAATGTACGACTGGCTGAGTGCTATAATCCAGATGTGACTGCGTGTGTGTGTATGTGTGCGTGTGTGTGTATGTGTGTGTGTGTGTGTGTGTGTGTGTGTGTGTGTAGTATTACCACTGGAGACATGAAACAGACATGTACCCTGGTATACCCTCATATCCACACACACACACACACACACACACACACACACACACACACACACACACACACACATACACACACACACACACAAATATATATACACACACATGCAGAGGTTTTCTGAGCACGTCAAGATAATGTTGTGTCAGCGGTGTTTCAAATTATGCTGTACAATTATGCTGAAGTTTGTTTGTTGCGTTTTTTGTTTTACAAACTTCTTGAATTCTTTCCTCTTCCTGTTTCGCAAATTGTATCGTTTTCGTTTATGTTTTTCGGCTTCCTTTACGTTTTTCTGTCAATTAGATTCTCTCAATTTGTTCTCAACTATTTTCTGTAGTTCTTGTTCTCTATCAGCTTTTGTTTATTTCCATTTTCTCACGTGCTTTCAATTGACTGATTTCTTGTCGCGCTTTTCTCATTCAATAGGCGCTCCGGTTGAAGTCCTGCCATTTCACATCGTAGACCAGTGGTTCTTGATCTTTCTCAGTTCCTAAACTTTCTGTTTGCACTCGTTTAAAATCAGCAGTCAGCTCTAGCATCCCTTGGATTCCTGATAGCTGTATATGAAAATATATAAATAATACTATATAAATAATTACTGGTGTCGTACGTCGTGTAATAACACGACGTACGAGACCAGTAACAATACAACACGACAGCAGTAACAATGCAACGTAATTACATTGAAAAATATTATTTAATATTCTTTCTCACAACTCTTTTTAGAGGATTAAGCAAAACTACGTTTTTCAGGAAAAATGTAATGCATAGATTAAACATCTAATTTTATTCTCACAACTCCTTTCAGAGGATTAAGCAAAACTACGTTTGTCAGGAAAAATGTAATGCATGGATTAAACATCTATTTTTTACCACAAAAAAATCACAGAACTCCTTCGCATCCCCGGTTAGAACACCTACTATAGACAAGACTTCGTGGCAGAATGTGCCATAAAATATATCTCACTAAAACGCTTTAATAAAAGAGATTTAGTCGTGTTGTCTAGTTTATATGCGATACGTGCTAGCTATGTGTGTGTGTGTGTGTTTTATATGTGTGCTTGTGTGTATGATTGTGTGTGTGTGTTAGTTTTTGTTAATCTTAAATCTATTTCCATCATCATCAACATTTAACAGTAACATAACAGTGGTCAGAGGCATCAATTCGTCGAGCCAATGTTCCCTGACCAACCAATATCAAACACAATTTTCACATGAAATTACATGGACAATAACGACAAATTAAGCAAAAATACAAATCGAAGACAAGAGCTAAATACTCACATATAGCAAGCTCATAGTTGGAAACACGGTTATACACGACAACGAGAACAGTAACTGCAGGAAGAGGTACAACAAGCTCAAAATCGTACAGAGTGCTTGGTGAATTCAACGTTGCTTTTGTAAACCCGGGTAATGTTTCTTCATATTGGTTTTAAATGCAGTGTGTGTGTGTGTGTGCTTGTGTATGTATATATTAGTGTCTGTATGTGTGTGTGTGCCTGTCTCTGTCTGTCTGTCGATATGAGCTACGTATTATCATAATTATCTTAGTGTGCTCTTCATTCTTCTCGTTCATCTGTCTTTCGCTCATCTGTCGTCCCTTCATTCTCAGTCTTGCCTTCGTACACATTCTCTATGTGTGCATATGTCCGCGTGTGTGTGTGTGTGTATTTACCTGCCACGCCTCCCCCTTTCCCCTCCCCTAGCCTCACCACCCCCCGCTGCTCTTGTTTACCCACATTATTGAAATGAACTGACGACCGCCTGTTAGTCTGCGCGTGCGCATATGTGTATGTTTATGTGTGTGTATGCGCGTGTGTTGTCGGTATGTGCAGGTGAGCGTTAATATACGGGTGGTCTGATCGTGGGAGTGCTCGTACTCACCTGTCTGATTCTTGTATTTATGTGTATGTGTGTGTGTGTGTGTGTGTGTGTGTGTGTGTGTGTGTGTGTGTGTGTGTGTGTGTGTGTTTGTGTGTGGGGCTGTCCATCATGTATTTAGCCACTTGAACAGTGCACTGCCCTGCTCAGAACGCATCACATCTGTCAGTAGTAGTTCTTGTATTTGCATCTCCGCTGCTATATCTTCTATCCTTCATCCATTAATATATCGTCTTTTCGATGGCTCACGCTTGCAAAGTTATTTACCTATCTCTCGTGCGGTAGTATGCAAATGAACCTACGTCTTCCGTTCTGTTCTTTGCTGTCCAATATTTTCCCCGTTGGTTTTTTATCCGTGGTGTTTTCGAGTTGTATGTATTGCTACTGATGTTAGCGTCATTACGCTCAGAGGCGTTTGTTTGTTTGTTGTTTGTTTTCAAGCATTGCTTCAGTTGAACAACATTATTAATATGCGCAGCTTTTTAGTGATATTGATGTTCGAGGTTGATATTCAGAACGGAAACTAAAATTTCAAAATTTTCCAACGTTAAATAATTTTGCCACTGTTGTCTTTCTATTTTAATTGATGTATTTTTATATTATCACTTGGAGGTGTAACTATACGTACACTTTCAATACACAAACACAAACACAAACACACTTTCGTCTTCAAAGTATTTCTGAGTCAGCCTGTTTTTACTTGCGTAGCGTATTTGATCGCCCACTATAAGATGAAGTATAAGTGAAGACATCTACATTTTTTATGTATTAACACAACCATGATTATTAATTAACATAAAACGAAGCAAAATAATTTTTTCGTTCATATTTTGTTCAATATCCAAGCCATTACTGCAATCATTGCTCACTTGATAAACACAACAAAAATACTCATAATATTGTTATTGTTGTTTATTTATTATTTTGTCCTTTTCTCTCTAGAATTGTTTACGTTTTCAACTCTCTTTCAACATCTTTTGTCTGCTTCCAGTACACATGAAGCCACCGCAGGGTGGTAATAGTGCACTTGCACTCTTCCCCCATGCTACTGAATTTGCCTGTCATTAAAAATAATAATAATAATAATAATATAGCAAATATTTGAATAAGGATAGAGATTTCATCTTCTACTTATAGTAGCAAATATACCGTATACGTCCCGGTGTTTTTGAGAAGGCGCGATTTTGACACATTTTACCATTGATTCTTGTGTTTGACATCGTGTCTTGCTGGGATAATCAGAGAAAAGCTGAAGCCCTTGTCAAAAAACTTCTTATATCATCTGAACTGTATCTGTCTCCAAGATAGAACGTTGATTTAGCTCCCTCATTCTAGAAAAAACACCCAAACTAAAGTTAATATGCATATAGTATATATGCGTGTGTATGTATGTATGTGTGTGTGCTTGTGTACGTGTGTGTATGTTTGTGTGTATGTGTAATACACATACACCTTATCTGTGTGTGTGTTCGTGTTTGTGTTTGTGTATATGTATGTGTGGGTGATTGTGTACGTGTGTGTGTGTGTGTGTATAAATGTTTGTTCACGTGGGATCTCGTTCGTAATCCCACTGTTGATCTTCTGATATACATCTCGTATCTTCTCAATATGTATATCTGTCTGTCTGTCTGTCTTCCACAGTTCACATCTCCTTTCACTTCTCTTCGTCTTCTATTGCAGCTCATTTTGTGTGTGTGTGTTGCTTTTTTGTTCGCTTATGTGCATTACAGCTGTTTGAGATACCTACATTTTGACCATCCGATATCGCACTATTTGTTCTGTAACTATATTACTTGTATACATCGTTTATTTATTATTTTATTTTTTACATTACTGTAATTTTCATCTAATTCTTTCTCCAATCATGCTGCTGCTCTCACAGATTTCATTTGAATATGTCTGACTATTTAGATAATGTACCCGGATGTATCTGAATGTGTCCAAACTCTGTCAATATAGTACATTATACATTATATATATATATGTTTTCTGGTTTATATGCGTATTTTTTCTTTTTATATTTATTCTTTATATATTCTCTTCGATTAAAACTAGATTATATACTAAATTTACATTATACATTCTAACAGAATATTATATTACATTAACGTGCTATATTTCATATTCATTTTGTGTTTAGATTTTTTACTTCTTTCAGTTATGTTCCCTGCTTTTAAGATGAATATTTGTTTTGGCTGTTCCATTTGGGCCGTTTCCTGTTGTAGTGTTATATGTCGTGTCGTTTATGGTTCTGGAGTGGTACTGTAGGCGGTGTGTGTATGTGTGTATGTATGTTCGTATGAATTGGAGCCGTATTTTACGTAGAGGAATGTCAAGCGAGTGTTCTACATGAAGGCTTATGGTGTTTTCGGACACACACACACACACACGCACACATACACACTTACTGGTCTTTAACTGTGTGACAACATACCTACACGGTTTCCCTTTCAAGCAGGATTAACGCGGCTATGGAGCCATGAGACAGTTTGCACTTTGTCAGTTATGTGTGTATGTGTGTGTGTGTGTGTGTGTGTGTGTGTGTGTGTGTGTCTTAAACTGATGTCGACGCTATTCACACACACACACACACACACACACACACACACACACACATTGGTTGTAGCTTGCACGAGCGAATTGAGTCGAGATGAGAAAGTCTCAATACACTTGTATCTCACGGAGATTGAGTCGTCACATTGACAAGCAAATGATTCTACTGGTGTCGTGTCAGTGGTGTCGTGTCAGTGATGTCGTGTCAGTGATGTCGTGTCAGTGGTGTCGTGTCAGTGATGTCGTGTCAGTGATGTCGTGTCAGTGATGTCATGTCAGTAGTGTCGTGTCAGTGGTGTCGTGTCAGTGGTGTCGTGTCAGTGGTGTCGTGTCAGTGGTGTCGTGTCAGTGGTGTCGTGTCAGTGGTGTCGTGTCAGTGATGTCGTGTCAGTGATGTCGTGTCAGTGATGTCGTGTCAGTGGTGTCGTGTCAGTGATGTCGTGTCAGTGTTGTCGTGTCAGTGATGTCGTGTCAGTGGTGTCGTGTCAGTGATGTCTTGTCAGTTATGTCGTGTTAGTGATGTCGTGTCAGTGGTGTCGTGTCAGTGGTGTTGTGTCAGTGATGTCGTGTCAGTGATGTCGTGTCAGTGGTGTCGTGTCAGTGGTGTCGCGTCAGTGGTGTTGTGTCAGTGGTGTCGTGTCAGTGGTGTGCCAGTGGTGTCGTGTCAGTGATGTCATGTCAGTGATGTCATGTCAGTAGTGTCGTGTCAGTGATGTCGTGTCAGTGATGTCGTGTCAGTGGTGTCGTGTCAGTGGTGTCGTGTCAGTGGTGTCGTATCAGTGATGTCATGTCAGTAGTGTCGTGTCAGTGGTGTCGTGTCAGTGGTGTCGTCACCGTTGTAGTGTGTGTGTGTGTGTGTGTGTGTGTGTGTGTGTGTGTGTGTGTGTGTGTGTGTGTGTGTGTCGGTGTAAGATAAAGAGATGACAAGTTTGAATGACACCAGCTTCTATCATTCTACCTTTCATCCATCCTTTCTCTCTCTCTTTTCTTCCTCCCCTCTCTCTATCATTGTGTCACATCTTCTCCCTTTGTGATCCACTCGATAATCAACTACGTGTATGTATGTGTGTGTGTGTATGTGTGAGAGTGCGAATGCGTGTGTGTGTGTGTGTGTGAATGCGTATGTTTGGTGGATGATGATTTATCTCACCATTTTCCTATGCTCTTTCACAGTCCTCTGGACTTCTCTCACTCAGCTTGTCCTGTGTGTGTGTATGTGTGTGTGTGCTTGTGTGTGTGTGTTTGTGCGTTCATGTTTGACTTTCGAAGCGGTGGTATCTTACAAGTGTTTGCATACGCAGTGGTTGGTCTTTTCATCCGTCTATTCATGTTCCTTTGTACCCAGCTGTTAACACGTACACACACACACACACACACTTACCTGTCTATTAGATGTGTGTGTGTGTGTGTGTGTGTGTGTTGATCACACCAGGTAGGTCGTGTTGAAGTGCATGTCAATGGCGTTTCAAACTCGAACAACATCAGCTAGTATGTATGCCTGCTTGTCCGCATGTGTGTTATTCACCGTCTTTCGTCGCCTTTTTTTGCTCCAACCAAATCACGCCCCTACCACAAGCTACACACACACACACGCGCATGATGTGGCATTGTCTCTATGTATATGTTGATGTACTGGACAGGTAAGCTTGTGTGTGAGTGTGTGTTTTGTGTGTGTGTGTGTGTGTGGTACTGCGTGGGTGGCAGGTAATTGTTGGTTTTTGCCTGCTGTGTGTGTGTGTGTGTGTGTGTGTGTCCGTGTCCGAAGGCGATATACTCCACTCACGTAGTCAGGATTGCGATTACATGGTGCTAGTCTTGATATTGCCCATGTGTGTGTGTATGTATGTGTGTGTGTGTGTTTCCTTTGTGAACACGGGATGTTTGTATATTGATTTTTCAATGTGGTTTACCATTGTTTATTTTTTTACTGTCCCCATATCATTGTATGCAAGAGTGTGTGTTTGTTTGTGTTTGTGTGTTATTGGTATCTGTTTATCTCCTATCTTCTATCGCGTCTGCCACCAGTTGTCACATTCTCTCACCACCAAATGGATGAGTCGATCTGGATGAGGCATCTTGCCTCTTAGTCTCTTTCTTACCGGCTCAATTTCTCTCTCTCCTCTTCTATGGTATCTCGTATACGATCCGCTCGCTCCAGTTTCGAGCTCCGTCCTACGCACCCACTATCACTACTGGCTCATCCTCCGTGGCTTGTTTGGATCGTCTTATCTGGTGTGAAAATGAGATAGAAAGTCACACTGGACTAACTTTTACTACCATCAAACGTTTCTGCGATCAAAGACTTATACGATCAAACATTTTTAGGATCAATGTTTTCTACAATTCAAAGTTTTATGCAATCAAACTTTTGTATGAACAAACGTTTATATGGTCAAAGCTTAATACAATCAGGGCTTTCGACGATCAAAATTTTCTACAATTAAAATCTTATATGATCAAAGTTTATATGATCAAAGTTGTATATGATCAAAGTTTTTTATGATCGAAGTTTTCTATGATCAAAATTTTATACGATCAAGTTTTTCTACAATCTAAATTTTCTATGATCAAAGTTATATACGATCACAGTTTTATATGATCGAAGTGTTCTATGATCAAACTGTTCTACGGTCATAAAAATTCTACGTAATTACTCGATACTTATTTTTGTAATTGTATTGATCTCTGATTCTTTCTCCGGTTATCTGTGTGAAAAATTTTTCCAACATTTGCATTGTTTTTGCTGTGGATAATTCAACGTGACAGAACCTATCTGTCCTAATTAATCATTTTATCTGTTTCATACTTACATGTCCGTGTACATGTACGTGTACGTTTTTTAGTCACAGCTTGAAACCATCTACTTTTATCAATACAGCCCTAGCAATAATATTTCGCCATATATATAAATAAATGTACGCAATTGAACACAACAATGGAAAGACTAATGTTCGCATGAATTTCGCCAAATTATTTCAATATTTCGATAATTATTCGATATTTCGATAATTATTCGATATTTCGATAATTATTCGATATTTCGATAATTATTCGATATTTCGATAATTATTCGATATTTCGATAATTATTCGATATTAGAAATTATGGCGAATATTTCGCCAAATTTATATCTGAAGGTCACACTGAATTTTGCTGCTTGGACACTCACACAAGCATACAAACACACGTACACATACAAACACCTTTCAGGGTTACACATTGTATTAGCGGTACGAAAATGGCATGGCACAAAAAGGACATATAATCATTCATATGTTCCTGTGTATTTGGCGGTACATTTCAGTCAAACTAGTTGACACACTCAGGTATACAAGGTGCTATTGCGCTTGTGTTTGTGTGTGTGTGTTGGCGTACACCTTACCACTCACTCAATTGCTCACTAGCAGACAGACATACATACATGCACACACACATATATATATATATATATATATATATATATATATATATATATATATATATATATATATATATATATATCTAATCACATATAATTCATTAAGCACACACATACATACAAGTTAATATTCAAACATACATATAACACAAATTCATCTATCGTTATTATGTAGCTAATTGATGAAGAAAAAAGGGAACATTTCTCTTCTGCATTAATAATATATATGTATTTATGTTTGTATGTTATCATTTATTATTCATGTTATAAATTATACACTCACTGGATATTTGGTTTTCGTAATGACTGCATAACTCATCAACTTTAACTTTTCCTATAATTTGACTGTTGAATTTCTATCGTTTCGCGTATGTTTGTTGTTTTCTGTGTCGGAATATTTCCATACTTATTCTCAAACTTTTCCCTAATTATTCTCAACTATTCGGCAGTACTGATATTTGGTTTGTACTGGTATTGGTGTATCACATAACAATGTAGTTAATTTTCAATATAGCTTACAAGATAGATTACTACATTTGTTTTTTTGATTTCTTGCATATTGTGTCAAAATCGATAGTGTCTTCACCGCGGAGGCCTATATACTTTTGACGATAGTTCTTCTAATGACACATTCTGGACTCCTCTATGAAATATCTTATGCGATGCTTCCCACGGAGACCTTTCCGTCTAATCGGTACACAATCTATATTATGTGAGATCTATTTTGACTACAAGCTCCAATAGACTTTCAGCCGATTTCAGTGCCTAGATACGACATTGCTTAACACGTGAGAAACGGTTTCAAGCACCTCTGGTACAAATTCAGCTTCCCTGATAATACTCCTTCCTGTAGAAATTGGCTCTTAATTGACGAAATTGCTGAGCTGCGATGTACGACGACGTTCTATGAGACTTGGCTATTTGATCATAGCTTCTCCAGTGATTTGGTGTTGAACATGATGTCTCGTAGCAGTCGCCATGCACTCTTGGAGGCCGCATCGAGGGCCACCGGTGATAGGCCACGGTAGAGATTCAACGAAGGCAGGAAATAATGCGGACAGCGTCGGTTCTGTAGACATGAGATTAGTTGTACCAGAATTCCGACCACGCGGTCATACACGCTGCCGTCATCCCACTCCATTTCGCGGGGATGTTTCTCACACTCGTACAGTAGCAAAATCTACACAAACACACACACATACACACATATATATACACACATTACATTACATTACGACATTTATATCGCGCTTTTCACTCGAAGGTCTCAAAGGCGCTCTGACACACACACATACACACGCACACACACACACACACACATATATATATATATATATATATATATATATATATATACAAGCGTTTTTATATTGTAGGCAATATATATAGCTCACACACACCTACACCTACACACGCGCTCACACATACACACATACACACACATACATCTACATATACAATATATGTCATGTGCCACACCCTGTTGGTACATGTCAGTCTATATATGTATGTATGTGTGTGTGTATGTGTGTGTGTGTGTGTGTGTGTGTGTGTGTGTGTGTGTGTGTGTGTGTGTGTGTGTGTGTGTGTGTGTGTGTGTGTGTGTGTGATGTATGTTTGTGTGTCGAACGCCAAAGTGTTCACCTGTTTGTCGTGTCACTTAATATATGGTCTGTGCAATGTAGTCTACTTAACACACGCGTGTATGTGTGTGCGTGTGTGTATGTGTGCGTGTGTGTAAGCATGTAAGTAATTGCGCTTCATTTCAGCTAAATTATGGCATTACCATCAACTCGTTTGTGCAAGCTTAAGCACGTGTGTTTGTTTGCTTGTGTGTGTGTGTGTGTGTGTGTGTGTGTTTGCATTCTAAGGTGAATTTATCGCCGGATATAATTTGCACGTGCATTTTGAGCGTGGTACCGTTTTGCAGTTGCTAATTAATGGGCTGATAGTGTTACTGCATGCAACACAGTGTGTTTGTATGTGTGTGTGTGTGTGTGTGTGTGTGTGTGTGTGTGTGTATTTTGCGTTTCTGGCTTCTTTTTCTCATTTATTTGTTTTTCTTGTCGTCTTGTTTTTTTTCTATTGAGGAAGTTGTTTAGATTTATGCGCCGTCTGCACCAGTTGGATTTGAGTCTGTTTAAAATCGGGGTAGCTAAGGATATCACGTCTACGGACCATTACGCCTACACTTCAGTCCTAATTCTCTTTCTTGACTGACCTAATCTAACAAGAAAGAGTAAGAGAGCGGGACTGAAACTTAGGCGTAATATTCTGGTTTCCTAAATCGATCTTGTCTTATTGGTTATCTGCCAGTTTTGTTTCGCTTACATCCGGCTCTGCTTTTGCATAGGCTTGATGTCAAGGCACGAAAATTTAGACGAAAGTTAGACGGGCACGAAAGTTTAGAGGTGATGTTTACTCTGGAGAATGTGTTCCCCGTGCGATAGGGTAATATGAATACCTCCGCCGTACCTGCTGCGTGTTACATCGGGCGACCAAAAGCGAAACTTCTCTCCTATCACCCTGTACTTTGCTTGGATATGTTTTGCTTCCGAATGAGATCAAGAAGGAGGAATCACCTTGATGTGGTAGCACGTGACCGGACTTCCGGGCAGGTCGAGGTGGCGATCTCGCAGCGTTTTCATCAGCGACAACACGCGCTTGCGACATCCGCCGTAGAGCAGCCGATTTTCGGCCTCGTTGAAGCTGAGCACCCACGCGTCACCCTCCATCGAGTTCTGCTTGCTGGGTACGGCGTTGCTCTCCTTGCTGAGCAGGTCGAACCCCTCGGCCTTGACCTCGGCCACCAGGCCGGGACTGGGCCACGGGATGGAGGCGGTCGGCCAGTGCGCCCCGGAGCGCGGCCACACGCCGGCACAGCGGAATGACGGCGTGATCTGTACGACGTAGCGGTCGCGTACTCGCATGCGCACCTCAGTCGTGTCGCTGATCATCTTGACGCAGTCACGGTAGGCTGACTTGTCGCACGCCTGCGCGCACAGCGTCTGCAGCTTGGCGCGCATCTTGCGTGCCGACAGGTAGCCGGACGCCGTGATGAACTCGATCCACAGCGACATGCTGCGCTTGCGGCCGTCGCTGAGCTTGAGCACGGCGCAGCCGGGAATCGTACCGTCGTCGACAAAGTTGAACTCTCCCATCTGGTTGAGATACAGCACCACCTCGAATTCGGTTGGTGAGAGAACTTCGAGCCCCTCGAAGCGGCCGTTGCACTCGGTCAGCGAGGAGATGACGCGCGGCTCTTGCACCTCCACTTCTTTGAGGATGTCTTGCACCACCTTGCTGACGTCGCGCACCGTTTTGGCGATGGTCATCTGGCGGGCCTGCACATGCTCGGCGTAGTACTTGTTGAAGTGATAGACGGCCAGTGATCTCTGGCCGAGCAGTTCAGGCGGCGGTGGAGGCGGCAGCTGAAGGTGAGAGGGCACCGGCAGGTGCGCGTCGGCCGGCATTTTGGCCAGGTCGAGCATGGGCGGCTGCGGCTGCGTCCGTCAAGATAGTTGACGCGTACGGCAATTTTTTGACGCGTCCGCCAAGTTAGTTGACGCGTCCGGCAGGATAGTTGACGCGTCCGTCAAATGTCACAGAAACTTTCCGCAAGCAATGTTGTAGTCTTTAGAATGGTGGTGATAGTGATTATATAACGATCACAATATATCCGGGCTGAATATATTTCCAGTAATACGCCACAGTGCTATAAAGCCGCGATTATAACACAACTGGAGTATTCGAAATCGGAAGTACACAATACACACACACACATACACACAGTATGGCGATGGTGAATAGCACTTGAGTGTGTTAGCAGCTTGAGAATCGCACACACGCACAGACACACTGCCAAACAGATACGAATGCCGAACAATGGTGGGAACAACGCCTTCCACTCTATTAGGCTCCGCCCACTGTATGACGTAGACCAGTGGGCGGGGCTTATGTCTGAATTTGGCGTTCTGATTGGTCGACACTCTGTAACCACGCCAAGATGCATGGAGTACGTTTCTTGGGCACGTGTGTGTAAGTGTGTGTGTGTGTGTGTGTACTCGTGTGTTGCAGTGTAATGGGTAGATATGTGCGTGCGTGTGTTTGTGTGTGTGTGCAATGTATGTGACAGCGCCTTCTTAAATCAATACACATGTACACAGCACACGAGAGGGGGGGTTTGTTGGGGAGAGTATTGGGAGTGGATTTGGCTTGTTTCACGCTATCAGCCCCCATTCTCTCTCAGAAATCCTGCGCTTGTAGAGAAATTGCTTCAGCCTGGTGTCTTTGGTGAGGTCAATGACCCCATACACACGGAATATGAGGTCGTCTACTCACTGATACACACACACACATACAAACACATACAAAGACATATATAAACGCAATCTCAGGTGCGCTCACAAAGATATAACCTGTACATACGTCTGTAACAACCTGTAAATTTATCTGTTATATTGTCTGCTATTAAATTCTTGACATTTTGAAATTATTTTTGTTCAAGTACTATCAAGAATCAACGAACATGGTGAACCAGGTAACAAAAAGGAAGAAAGCGAACGGTAAAAAGGAAAAAAGTTAGTAAAAGGCACAAGGAAGTACGTGAACGCTAAATAAACTACATGAATGCAAATGTCACGCACTTTGATCATCAACAAACACAAACACACAAAGAGAGGAGTTATATATCATTAGAAACAAAAAGGACACTATGTGGAAATGAATGGAGATTTGTAAACAAGCTTTTGCATCAACGACTATTACACAAACAAGTAAGCGTCACTCAAACACTATTTTCACACATCAAACCCGTACTATCTACTATCTACTATCTACTACTACTACCCGTACTAAGTACTATCCTTACTACAAGTTGGACTCCGTGGTGTAGTTGTTAGCACATCCGCCTCACAAGCGGGAGATCCGTGGTTCCAAACCCGGCGGAGGAGAATTTCTTTTGGGCGAATTCTATAATCCAACAGCCCCTGTCCACTCAGCAGTAAATGATGATATCAGATATGAGTCATGTGTTGTGCCATGCATTCTGGGGAGGTGGTCCTCTCTAATACATCTTCCGTCCTTGTTGCGTCATAGCGTGGAGAGGGTCGTTTCTGCGGTGACAGCGAGCTGCACGGGACACACCTGTGTGTGTTCATAAGCTTCAGCTCCTTCCCGTGTAGCAGCTGCCACTTAGGCATTTAACCTTCAACCTTTAAGTATCCTATTGGACTAGGGGGATGTTCACTTTTCACCATAGCGAAATTTCAGTGGTTTTCAACACAAAACACGAGTTTATACACTACAGTTAGCTATCACATAACGTACTGTGTGGTTATTGATTAGGTTAGGTTAGGTTGGTCAGGTTAGGTCAAGTTTGGTTAGGTCAGCTTACTGAGCTTAGTCAATAAACACACACAGTGCGTTAAGTGCTATTCCTCTGTTGTATACGAACTCGTGCGTTGTGTTGAAAATCACTGAAATTTCGCCATTGTGAAAAGTGAACATATTGGCCACAAACCGCAGTCGCACTCACCGCTCTTGATACGCCTTTGACACTACACTGGCCGAGGTGAACATATTGCTCTATTGCAGAGTATGGGAGTATTGCGGGCGTTTGTGGCTAATATGTTCACAGGGCAATATTGTACTAGATCCGGACTAGGTTGTGAAGTTTAAATTTTATCTTCATATGTGTTATTTAGTGAACAGCGCGTAGGCAAAGCCTCATAACTTTGGAGGACATATGCTAATGTATATATTTTAATGCCATATTAATTTTTATGTATGAAATCTATTCATTTGAGTGTATCTGTTATATCTATATTATATGGACAATAGTATACATGACATTTGCTTCATATTCGCAAAAAATCTACTTCAAGTTAGGATTGTGAATAATTTATTTGGGGAGATTATATCAAACAATTACACGTGCTTATTAATTTTATAAACTGTATTCGCGTTTTACTTGGATTTATCCTCCAGGATTCACACACGCCTTAAAGAAACCTGAAAGTAAACGACCTCATTTTGAAGTTTATAACTTCCGTTATGAAGTTGCAATTATATACTTCATCTGGATTTTAACGTGATGATTTTCTATTTCTTGTTTTGTATGTATTCCATTCTTGTTTCTACATCTGTATACTTGTCACTGTTTGTGTGTGTATGTGTGTGTATGTGTGTGTGTGTGTGTGTGTCTAATTTGTGTTGATGCAATCTTTTGCTCCTTGGGGACATGTAGCTGAACACGCAACGTATGTCCCCCCTACGTGTGTGTGTGTGTGTGTGTGTGTGTGTGTGTGTGTGTGTGTGTGTGTGTGTGTGTGTGTGTGTGTGTGTGTGTGTGTGTAAGTGCTACACATCAGCACTACTCTTGAGGGGTGTTACCTGAAGCGTGGAGACACGCTACACTCTTGTGTCGGCTAGTTCACTATCGTCACCATCGACGCGTTGTGTTCGTCGATTCCGATGGGACTCCACAACACACATACACACACATGAGCGTATGTTAAGGTGTCGATCAATACCATCAGTGTGTGTGTGTGTGTGTGTGTGTGTGTGTGTGTGTGTGTGTGTGTGTGTGTTGTTTTGGAAAGTGTGTGTACTCTATTGTTTCACCTATCAGTATGTTGTCGAATGTGTTGTGATTCAATAGTTTTGTTTTTTCAATGGGTGTGAAATACAGTGTGGGTTCAGTATGATTCATTGAGAGTTCAATGGTTGACAACTGACGTTGATATTACAAGCGTTCTCGAATGCGTGGATTTGTAATTTGATGTGATATCCCTCTCTTTTTCTCTTCCATTTTTATTATTGCTATTATTATTATAATTATTAATTACAGGTAAATCCAGTAGCATGGGGGAAGAGTGCAAGTGTACTGTTACCACCCTGCGGTGGCCCCATGCGTACCGGAAGTGCTCAACATTGTTCTATTGCAATTTCTTTCTTTCTATCGCAATAATGTTGTTTTAGCTTTTTCTTTTGTACGGTAGACTCATGTGTACTAAAGGACATATGAATTATAGTTTATAATGTGTTTATTATATTGTTTGTTTATTTTTGTAAGTTTTTCCACAACAAAACAATGTTATCAATTGACTTCTATTTAATCAAGTATAGATAATTGGATTGAAATTTTGCGTTTCGCTATTTTCTTTCTTGTTGATTTGATTTCTTTTTTTGGCCAGTTTTTTGGCGTCTCTCACTGAGACAGTGATCGTTTGGGACAACTACAGCGTTGTCACGACGGCTGACTTACATTTAATCTATATTTCATGTATATGTACATGTATACACTCGTTTTTTCATTTATGCGTAAAAAATTCATGACAATATATTCAGGCAAAACACGTGCAGCTCTATAAGACGGCCTTAAAAACGTGTAAAAAATAATTTCACATTTAAACACATTGAACCAATTGAAATCACACACGCACACACACACACACACGCGTTTAAATTCACGAAAAAAGGTAGACAGGAAATAGTAGTAAGGTAGCATAAAATAGTTCTATGTGGAATGAAAAGTATAATGAAGCACTTTAACCGACAGAGATTTTTCAGGGTTAAAGTGACACAAGGCGATTACGTCTGAGAGAAAATATTTATGTCATACAGACACTGAATGTATAGCTGAAGGAAAATGGTGCCCTTCCCATGTAATATTGGCGTGTTATCATGCGAATTGTGTCTGACGATGTTGTCTTTGATATCTTTGATATAAAATATAATAGTAGATTTTGTCGATATATGCATTATCGCAAAGCATATTCGCACATCATTTTGTGTGTGTGTGTGTAAATGTGTGTGTGTGTATATATCATTGAAAATTACTCCATAAGTCAAGACCTCCACACGCTACCTAGTCACTCGTACATAACTCAGCCCCCCAAAATTGCATTCTGGATTCCCTTCTGAGTCTCAAAACTCCGAAACTTACTCAACAATGAAAATTTCAATAAAATGGGAATATTAATATATAAATATGGGGACCTTTTCAGCTAGGTTATGTCTATATAGGCTGAATAATTTACAAAAATCAGTGATGAGTTTGAATACACAAACGACCACATAACTGCCAAGGGAAATATATATACATAAACAGAGAAATATATTCGATCTTTTTTTGCTTTTCTCAAATGAAATTGCAAATCGTATAGAAGAGGCTTTATAATTATGCTGAGTCATCTGTGATTATGATTCAAACATCCTTTTTATCCTGTTTTTAAGCGTGTTATCGCGTGGATACGTCTGCCTGTCATGTGTGTGTGTGTGTGTGTGTGTGTGTGTGTGTGTTTGTGTGTGTGTGTGTGTGTGAGTGTGTGTGTGCATCTGGATTCAGGCCAGTGATGTGTGTGTAATGACTGCTGACAGCCCTGTGTGTGTATGTATGTGTGTGTGTGTGTGTGTGTAATGCGTGTGCACTGGCCTTCACAGTCATATGGCTACACACCAATGCACCTGTCCACCACACACACACACACACACACACACACACACACACACACACACACACACACTCACCTTTCTACACACACACACACACACACTCACCTTTCTACACACACACACACACAAACACACACACAAAGAGAACTTAGCGTTTAGCCACCATTATATGTTGTTGGCTCGTGCTCTCAACAATGACGGATAACTGGCACTCAACCATGCATGTGTGTGTGTGTGTGTGTGTGTGTGTGTGTGTGTGTGTGTGTGTGTGTGTGTCTGTTTGTATGTGTGTATATTTGTGTGTGTGCGTGCGTGTGTGTGGTCGGACATTGTGTGGATATCTCGCTTGTCGTGTGTGTGTGCGTGTGTGTGCGTTTGTGTGTGTTTAAAGACTTCGTGTCTATTCATCGTCAAAGCTACACAATACACACATAAACACATACATACACATTGATATCCCTCAGCATACTCTGAACCGTCTTTCAAAGTTAATATGGGCCAATCTTGTTAGAAATCCAATCAATACAAATCTCTCTTGAACCTGGAGTACTTGGTTATTTTAGCCTGGCATACTTTGAATGCTTCCGTTTTGTATAGTACAGGTATTTGGTAACCGTTTGTTTCGCTGATGACCCTTTCCCACTTCCTGTAATGAGCCAACTAACTTTATTTTCCACACAGCAGCGCTGGGAAATACAATACATTCAGTTGTTCTATCAAAATTTAATGTTAGGAAATGACTAGAAACCAAAAATAAACGATTTCCGATTGATAAAAACACATTTTCCCACTTGAAAAACACAATTTCCCACTTGAAAAACACAATTTCCCATTGACAACTTGTTTAGTGCACTTTGTGTATGTGTGTGTGTACGTCTGTTTCTGCGTGTGTTCACGTGTATGTGTGTGTGTGTGTGTGTATGTCGAGAGTCTTATACGTATAATTTTCATGACTCTGTATTCTGATGATCAATCAGATCACGACATAGGGTTGACGCTAAATGTGTAAGGATTCAAGAACATTAGATTGAGAACATTTGTTTTAACGATTTTCTTCCAGTCCCTCGCCTCCTGCAAAGTCAGCACATTCCATTAAAACGCTAAACCTAACTAACCTAAAATATATGAAAAATATAGAAACGTGTTTGCTCTCATGATTTCCAGCGTTATAAATTTGCTCAATTTAATGTTCTTGAATCTTACACATTTAGCCTAGACCTCACTGTAGCTGCTCATTTGAATATCTTATTGCACGGCTATTGTTCGTACACACACATACACACACACACATACATAATAGCTTACACATAGCAACACACTTTATTGTTTTGGCGTGTGTAGCACCACCTCACACAATTGATTCCTCAACGGACGTTAACACACCCACCCACACACTAACACACACACACACACACACACACACACACACACACACACACACACACACACACACACACATACACACACAAGAACTGGTTCTGGTACTATCTCGGTCTCAAATCAAACTATCACTCCACTTCCTCCGGCGTCTGTCCTTCTACGTCTCACCTTGTCACGGACCTCACACACACACACAGACACACTGACACACACACACACACACACACGCAGACACACACACTGATTTAAGTCCCAAATCAGCATTTCGTCGCTGCTGTCTTCACCTGGTTAGACTGTGTCAGTGTGTATGCGTATCTGCTTGTGTATGTATGTTAGTGTGTGTTTGTGTGTGTCAGTGTGTATGCGTATCTGCTTATGTATGTATGATATACATACACAAGCAGATACGCATTGTGTGTGTGTGTCAGTGTGTATAAGTGTGTGTGTGTGTGTGTCAGTGTGTATGTGTGTGTATCAATGTGTATGTGTGGAAGTGTGTGTGTGTGTGTGTGTGTGTGTGTGTGTGTGTGTGTGTATCAGTGTGTGTTATTGTGTGTATGCGTATATGTGTATCAGTGTATGTCAGTGTGTGTCTGTGTGTGTATGTCAGTGTGTGTGTGTGTGTGTCAGTGTATGTCAGTGTCAGTGTGTGTGAGCGCACCTTTCAGCATATCAGCAGCGTGGTCAGTGCTGCTAGATCACGGTGATGCTGCTAGTAATTATCTCTATTTCAATCTGCCAGCACTTGTGGCCATTAGCACAATCTCTACCTGCATCAAACACCACCTGCCGGATGTCTGTCTGTCTGTCTGTCTGCTTGTGTGTCAGTGTGTGATTGACCGCTGGAAACCGATTCATTAATTGGCTCGTGTTAATGAAGATATATAGTTTCCCTCCCTTTTTTCACACATGCTTAAGCACACACATGTGTGTGTGTGCTTTTGTGTGTTTGTGTGTGTGTGTGTGTCAGTGTGTGTCAGTGTGTGTGTGTCAGTGTGTGTGTGTGTGTGTGTGTGTGTGTGTGTGTTTTCACCGAGTTGTTTCCGCAGAAATGAGTCAAAGACTCGTGGCTCCTGCCTTCCAAAGATCATATTTCTGTTTGAACGTTTGTGTTGTGGTCTGGTTAACAATTTCTTTGGGTAATATATTCCAATAATCGATTGCCCTCTTTGGGAAGCTGTATTTTTGTCTTTCTTTGTTTTTGAAGGCCGAAATTATGGTTTCTGTTTGATTTTGTGTGTCGAAATATTTTTTCGTTATGTGTGTGTGTGTGTGTGCTTGTGTGTGTGTGTGTGTTTGTGTGTTAATGCAATGACGAGGCAACCGTATTCAAATTCATCTGGGGCTTAATCAGGCATTTGTCACTTATGCAATATTAAAATGAATCACACTAGAGCAAAATTCAACGACTAGTATTCGTGTTATCAGTGGAATATTTCAATTTATATTTTCAATCCAATTGTTTATGTCTATGGTTATTAGTTTTTTATATTTTAATTTGTATTTGTGTTTTTAGATACATCAAATGCATATTAGATGCATATTCTTCAATGCATATTAAATGCATATGCATTAGATGCATATTCTTCAACATGGGCTTGTGATTTTTAATTTGTCTTTTTATCGTTACAGTTGTAATAATTTATATGAATGGAAATGTGAGGTGAAAATTGGCATTATCATACGTATTGGATTTATGCTATACCTCTTAGTAAGTGTCGAGGCTATACCCCTAGAATATTTGATGTTGCACTCCTCTATAAACTGGATGTGCCAAATTTAATTATTGTATTTCAGCACCTGCACACTCGGAAATATATTAATTTATTTCCATTAATCGGTCTATGCACCTTTGGTCGTCATATAATTTCATTCATATGGCAACGTAACACGTAATCTACAAATTATTGGCGTTTTATGTGTGTTTCTTTTCATTATGTTTTCAATTGCCATTCTTTGGCCATTTCATTTTAATTTTTTTCATTAATTTTAATACAATCGTTGGCAATCGCACACACACACACACACACACACACACACTAGTAGATATATTGCAGTTGTACACTTTTGTTGTCGCTGATAATATGCCATGATAATGTGGTCATGGGGTTAGTAATGTGTGACTGTAACTGTGTGTATGTATGTATGTATGTGTATGTGTTCATGCACGCATAGGACTTGGTTTTTGTGCAACCGTCAACATTCCGCCCTCTTTTGAGCATGTGTGTGTGCGTGTGTGTGTGTGTGTGTGTGTGTGTGTGTGTGTGTGTGTGTGTTGGTGTGTGTGTGTGTTTGATACGTGTGTCGCGTGATAGCAACACCCACTTGGTCACTTGACAGCCCTCATGTATCACCGGTTACACTTACACACACACACACACACACATACACACACACACACACACATACACACACACACACACATGCACACTCACAAGTGTGTGTGTGTGTGTGTGTGTGTGTTCTTATCTCGTGAGATGGACGCGTTTTTGTGGCAATCTAGAGGAGCCTAGCCCTGTGTATTGTTTTATATAGTGGACAAACACACACACACACACACTTGTGTATATATGCGTACGTGCATGTGTGTGTGTTCTGTTTTTGCTTGCATATATATGTGAATGTGTGCGTGCGTGTGTGTGTGTGTGTGTTTGTCTTGTGTGTCTGTCAAGCGTAGCTGTAATTAATTGCATGCTGGTGTGTGCTACGTGTATGGTGTATTTGGTGTGGCCACTATAGTACATCTCTGGTATATCTAAGTTTGTGCTACACGTAGGAATACAATATATATGTATAAGTTAGTCAGACTTTCTTCAATGACTCTATATATATATAGATGATTAATCATCAAATGCAAAACCCTTAATGAGATGCTAATCTAATGATTTGAACATCGCTGACGCAAATTGGACAATCTAGCTCTATGTAGCGATAATTTGCGTATTTATCCTTCATTATATATGTCCATAAATTCGAATACATGTATATATATATATATATATATATATTATAGTTGAGTATATAACACGTGACATAGTTTAGCTGCAGTACGAAATCAAATGTATTTTTATGAATGATTTTCTACTTGCTGCCGTTGTCAAAGTTGTGCTCGAGTTACGTGCTATGACTTGTGCTATATGACGTCACTATATCAGTGCGTGCGTGTGTGTGTGTATTACACCCTGGAACTGGCTCAATATACAACTCTAGGCTAACTCACTAACCGAAAGTTCAAACGGAAACACACACACACACACACACACATACACTGAAACAAGTTTGCCTTAAAATATACACATGCACGCACAGAGGCACACAGACAGACATACGCTTGCATGCAAGTCGCGACAATGTGTGTGTTCCAAGTTACATTGGCGATTTTATGTGTTATTTTTTAAATTTGATTTTTCTGTGTTGGTGCACATTTATTTCGTTTTTTGTCCATTAATTGGAATATCTTCATATTGTGCCAATATACATGCCTATGTATATGTGTATATGTATATGTGCTTTGCATATATTACTAAGCATATGTCTTCAATAATGCATTTGCACTCTTCCCATGTCAATGGACCTGCCGTGAAAT
>OU696580.1:2388701-2393701 GCA_916048095.2 Sacculina carcini | reverse complement strand
CAGACACACACACCAATATATATACACCAATGTGCCGTTCTGCACACACACTCACTCACTCACTCACACACGTACGTTGAGCTTTATTATTATAGATATATATATATATATATATATGTGTGTGTGTGTGTGTGTGTGTGTGTGTGTGTTTCCTGGAAGGTTCTTCATTATTGTGACCACGTGCATGGCAAATGGCACTTCAGCGAGATTCGCGCGCTTTTCTCTCGTCGCTGCCTGCTACAAAACACGGCCCTCGAGATATTTCTGGCGTCGAGAAGTGAGTTACATCAGCGGCATAGCTAGGCTATCTATCAACCTGCATCATGTACGCTTACTTGGGTCATTTAGTCGCAAGAGACTGTGTACACTTCAACACGACTGTAATAGGGAATGAGCAAGTTCTTAACTGTTAATATAGCTGAAAATACGAACCTCATTATAATAGTGCATGCTTCCAGTCATCTAATCAGAGAAGATCATTATTGTCAATCAATCTTGTCTTCATTCAGTTATTTATAATTTAAACAGCAAATATGAAACAGTATATTCGGAAATGCCACTCAGATATAACTGCTAATTCAACGTGTTCAGCAGCTCTTGTGTCACCTCCTAAAACTTGTCGCCCGGGGCGTGGGTGCTCCCAATGTCTTTACTTTACGCAATATACATTGAGGTGTGTGTGTGTTGTAATTGAATAGGCCTAAAATAGTTGAGGAGCTCATGGAATTGACCAACTGAGTCAACTTTGAACACTAATGCATGATGACTGTCATCCCCCCGAGCCTCGACACAAATCTACGCTCTTGCAATTGAAAACCCAGTCTTCTTGGCCAATGTCATGTTTCATTCATAGCTGTATTCTTGTCTGATATATTCATGGGCATATTTGTTTGTATGTGTATGTATGTATGTGTGTGTGTGTGTGTGTGTGTGTGTGTGTGTGTGTGTGTGTATGTGTGCTGCGCTTTAGAGACCCTCCGAATGTGGGGCGCTATATAACTATCTGAAAATATATGTGTATGTGTGGGAATGCTTATTGTAAATGGTTTTCTGACTGAGGGGCTTTGATAAATATCCCATGTTCTTGTAATGTGTGTGAGTATGTGAGTATGTGTGTGTGTGTGTGTGTGTGTGTGTGTACGTGCACTTGTACTTGCACCCATCCCAGACCACCCGGCTAATGTTATTGCTTGCGGTGTAATCGATTCGTTGCTAATTACCTGTGTTCACTATTCTTTCATCACCAGGTGGTCCCCGTTCAAACACCACTCACACATGTCCGTCCCTCTGTGTATGTGTGTGTGTGTGTGTTTGTGTGTGTGTGTGTGTGTGTGTTTTGTGTGTTTGTTTGTTTTTGCCGTATGATGGTTGTATGCTCCACAGGGATGCTTATTCTCATTACAAGCTCTAGCTATTGCGAGGCCTACTTTTCCTTGTCGTGTTCTGTTTTTTTGCCTAACTGTTTGCATCCACAAAGTTATCTATTGCACCTTCAATCTACAAAGAAATAATTACCAAGTGTGTGTGTTGTTTTGTGTGTTTGTTTGTGTGTTTCTGTGTGTGTGTGTGTGTGTGTTACATATGTGTATGTGTGCGTGTTTATGTGTGTTCCAATCTTCTGTTTTACATTGCTTGTCCAATTTTAGCTTCGTCATTACAATAATCGCTTATTTTTTCCAACTATCTACATTTCTATGCGGGAATTTCTGTTGTCTATGCATGTTTGTTATGTTTGCTTGCTTATGTGTTTGTAGGTGCGTGCGTGTGTGTGTGTGTGTGTTTGGGTAACCCTACACCTTCCGCTGTGGGTGGCACGCAGTAGCTTGCATACCACGCACAACTGATTTCCCATTCCACCGCGTGCCTTTAGATTCCTGTGTGCGTGTGCGTGTGTGTATGTGTGTGTGTGTGTGTGTATGTCGCCTGTGTGTCGCGACTTTGCGGTGCCGTCCGTGAAATTGTCATGTCATCGTGTGTGTGTGTGTGTGTGTGTGTATGTGAGACGGCCTACCTACAGACTTGCTCCTAATAGCTATCCAATAACTCCACTAATGACATCCTCCCCCTATTGCTGACTACCGCCTACTTGGTTCCATATCCTTCCTGCCATGAACGTGTGTGTGTGTGTGTATGTGTGTACGGATATGGTTCATGAGTCCGTCCTCATCTTGGACTGGTATCTTTCTCCTCTACACTCTCTCACTCTCTTTCTCTCTCATCTCTTCCCCAATGCTCTTCGGTCCCGATACCCCGCAGTGACTCGTTGGGCTGTTGCTGAGTCATAAGTCACGTGGTGTGGACAACTGGCTGCCCTCCTACTGTCGTCAGGTCGTGATTTGTGGTTCTGCTCCTTCCAGCCCCATCCTCTCTATCTATTTCTCCATCTCTGTCTCTCTAGATATATATCCTCTGCCTTCCTTCTCGTTGCACTATTTCGCTCTTGTGAGTGTTTCTCTATTCCTCTTTCTCTCTATGTATGTCTTCAACTTATATGGATTCACTTTAGCAAAGTGCACTTTGCAGTAAATTTCAGTGTCCATGTATGTTTGGTTGTGCCTTGGGGGCGTCAGTGGTGTCGTGTCAGTGGTGTCATGTGTCAGTGGTGTCGTGTCAGTGATGTCGTGTCAGTGATGTCGTGTCAGTGGTGTCGTGTCAGTGTTGTCGTGTCAGTGGTGGCGTGTCAGTGATGTCCTGTCAGTGGTGCCGTGTCAGTGATGTCATGTCAGTGATGTCGTGTCAGTGATGTCGTGTCAGTGGTGTCGTGTGTCAGTGATGTCGTGTCAGTGGTGTCGTGTCAGTGATGTCGTGTCAGTGATGTCGTGTTAGTGATGTGTTAGTGATGTCGTGTCAGTGGTGTCGTGTCAGTGGTGTCGTGTCAGTGATGTCGTGTCAGTGGTGTCGTGTCAGTGTTGTCGTGTATCAGTGGTATCGTGTCAGTGATGTCATGTGTCAGTGGTGTCGTGTCAGTGGTGTCGTGTCAGTGGTGTCGTGTCATTGATGTCGTGTCAGTGGTGTCGTGTCAGTGGTGTCGTGTCAGTGGTGTCGTGTCAGTGGTGTCGTGTCAGTGATGCCGTGTCAGTGGTGGTGTGTCAGTGGTGTCGTGTCAGTGTTGTCGTGTGTCAGTGGTGTCGTGTCAGTGGTGTCGTGTCAGTGGTGTCGTGTCAGTGGTGTCGTGTCAGTGGTGTCGTGTCAGTGATGTCGTGTCAGTGATGTCCTGCCAGTGGTGCCGTGTCAGTGGTGTCGTGTGTCAGTGATGTCGTATCAGTGGTGTCGTGTCAGTGATGCCGTGTCAGTGGTGTCGTGTCAGTGGTGTCGTGTGTCAGTGATGTCGTGTCAGTGATGTCCTGCCAGTGGTGCCGTGTCAGTGGTGTCATGTCAGTGATGTCGTATCAGTGGTGTCGTGTCAGTGATGCCGTGTCAGTGATGTCGTATCAGTGGTGCCGTGTCAGTGGTGTCGTGTCAGTGATGCCGTGTCAGTGGTGGTGTGTCAGTGGTGTCGTGTCAGTGATGTCGTGTCAGTGATGTCGTGTCAGTGATGTTGTGTCAGTGATGTCGTGTCAGTGGTGTCGTGTCAGTGGTGGTGTGTCAGTGGTGTCGTGTCAGTGGTGTCGTGTCAGTGATGTCGTGTCAGTGATGTCGTGTCAGTGGTGTCGTGTCAGTGGTGTCGTGTCAGTGGTGTCGTGTCAGTGGTGGTGTGTCAGTGGTGTCGTGTCAGTGGTGTCGTGTGTCAGTGGTGTCGTGTGTCAGTGGTGTCGTGTCAGTGATGTCGTATCAGTGATGTCGTGTCAGTGGTGTCTTGTCAGTGATGCCGTGTCAGTGGTGGTGTGTCAGTGGTGTCGTGTCAGTGGTGTCGTGTGTCAGTGATGTCGTGTCAGTGGTGTCGTGTCAGTGGTGTCATGTCAGTGATGTCGTGTTAGTGATGTCGTGTCAGTGGTGTCGTGTCAGTGGTGTCGTGTCAGTGGTGTCGTGTCAGTGGTGTCATGTCAGTGATGTCGTGTTAGTGATGTCGTGTCAGTGGTGTCGTGTCAGTGGTGTCGTGTCATTGATGTCGTGTCAGTGATGTCTTGTCAGCGGTTCAGTATCTTCCATTATGAGGGCTCATCTGCCTACTGTTAACTTTGGCCGCTTGTATACCAATCATATTCTACCTATGTGTGTGTGTGGGTACGTGTGTGTGTGTGTGTGTGTGTGTGTGTGTGTGTGTGTGTGTGTGTGTGTGTGTGTGTGTGTGTGTGTGTGTGTGTGTGTGGGTGTGTGTGTGTGTGGGTGTGTGTGTGTGTGTGTGTGTGTTGTATTCGAGTGCTCTCGTTTGGGGCTCATTACAATCTCATTGGCGCCACTATGTCGTACACACACACACACACACACACACACACACACACACAGACACACATACATACTTGCGTAAGGGTAAAAACAGGAGTAAGCGTGCACAACTGTGTATGCACTTACATAAATATATGTTCGTGTGTCTGTATGTATGTGTGTGTGTGTGTGTGTGTGTGTGTGTGTGTGTGTGTGTGTGTGTGTGTGTGTGTGTGTGTGTGTGTGTGTGTATGTTAGCGTGTTCACTAACTGTCAAACAACTATTTACACAGGGTTCTTCCCTGAGGTCATTCACACAAACACCCCCTCATGGCATCAATGACAAAACTATGGGGATTATTTGCATACGCGTTGAGGCTTCTTGTGAAAACGTTCTCTTGTTTATTTTATCAATAAAGAAAAAGTACATTTGGAGATTTGTATATTAAAGTCGTTTTCATTTGCTTCGGAATACACCAATTACCGTATTTGCCGGTGTATAAGTCGACCTTTTTCGATCAAAAATCGACCGAAAAAATCGACTTCGATTTATACACCGAGTCATAAAATTGATCATGAAGTAAACCACTTTCTAAGAGTGTTCATTGTTGTTAGTCTCTCTCGGCGCGTAATATCACAGGGTTATAAAGTAAATAATATTTAAAATGGCGTATAGATCGCTCGCTACAAACTCG
>OU696580.1:2381201-2383701 GCA_916048095.2 Sacculina carcini | reverse complement strand
TTTGATGGACTATATGACATGATCAAATAACTATCCATCTATATATCTATCTATCTATCTTTCTATCTATCTATTTTTCCATGTTTTGCCGCCTTAGTATCGATGTTGTTGCGGACATACCAATATAAAGTATAAAGTATATACTGCAAAGTATAATACATGATTCTAAATATGTGCATGTATGTATGTATGTATATGTGTGTGTGTGTGTGTGTGTGTGTGTGTGTTAGTACCGCGGCTTTTGCGTTGAATTGGCTGGTTCGCGTGGAGCCATTCACCACCATGTATCTAGCTCTACAGGACGGTAAATTCGATCATGCTAATAGACTGTTCTCATCCATGCTACTAGCCTGGAAGAATTGTCAACGAGATACCAGTGATGTAAAGGTCAGCGTCGTGTGTGTGTGTGTGTGTGTGTGTGTGTGTGTGTGTGTGTGAAAATATCCGTGAAGTATTGTAAACTACTACTGTCAAATTGGGTGAAACCATTTATTGAGTTTTGCGTTTTATTTTTTCGCTTTCCAAGAGATTTAGATTTACAACTTGCGTAACGTTAAAATATTTCTACAAAAAGGTAGTTCAATGTTGTTTTGACTACGTACAAAGCAAAAAATATTTATTTTGTGCTTTTGTAATTAATATAAGATTAAGATTATATATATTCAGATAAAAGACGTGTAAGCTGCACACGCACAATAAAACATGTTTTATACACGCAATATATATTATATTATATATTATATATATATTATATATTATATTATATATATTATATATAATATATAGAGATGTGTAACATACTCGAAATAATTGGGGCATTTCCATTAGTCAAATACTTATGAGTTGAGCTTATTTTGTGTGTAATCATGAAAATCAAGCATTCGTACTCGAAATTGGCTGGTATTTCGATAGATAGCATACCATTTATATAATTAGATAACGTTAAATATAATTAGACAAAGAAGTATTTTACGAAAATTAAGCTGAATTATGCGAGGGTGTCATTTTTATAGCCATCATTTAGAATAAGTTTCATCTTTATTACAACATCTTCTAACAGTACTGTAACAGTAGTGCGTGATACAATTTTTCTCAATGATTCCCCACTTCTTAATACGAGCCAACTCTATATTTTCCACACAATAGCGCTAAGAAATACAATACCCACCAGTATCCAATAAAATCCATTACCCACCAGTGGGGAATTTCCCACACATCTTACCAGTGGCGAATCCAGAGTGCAATTTTTGTAGGGGTCGAATTTTACGGGGCGATCAGTCATGTACATGCATCATTATGCAACGTATTTGCGATAATGCTTATATTAACAAATTCTACTGAATGCTATTTTTCTTAGCCACTTTTTGTTAACCTCTTGGTTATGAGGAGTTGATGGAAACATTTGGGGGGGGTTCAGCTCCTTGAGTTCCATTCTGGATCCACCAATGCATCTTACGTGAACCATTGCTCTATAGCAGAGGTGCTTATCCGGGGGCGCTAGACTGGATCCTATGATTTGCCAGAACTCTTGTAACTTTTTGTTAAAATATATTATCTGTTTAACCTATGCATTATGCTTTTCCTGAAAAACGTAGTTTTGCTTAATCCTGTTAAAGGAGAATGATTGATTGATTGAAAAAAAGTTACGAACCCCTACTCTATAGCGATTATTTCTAACAAATCAAATCTCTACTACAACACAGGAGCTCATTCCTGAGCTGTTCTATTTGCCCGAGCTGTTTGTGAATCGCGGCCAATATCGGCTGGGTGTGATGGAAGATGGTTCGCCAGTTAATCATGTGCAACTTCCGCCCTGGGCACGAGATTCACCGCAGCTGTTCGTTAGACTGCATCGCATGGTACACAACACACACACAACACACACACACAACACACACATATAAAGTGTGCATAGGATATAAGAGAACCCGGTTATAAGAGAGAGTATTTCTTCGGGACCGTCTTCTATATACTTTACGAGTCATTTTCTCCCAGTATATAAAAGAGAACCCCGGTTATATAAGACTGTATATATACTTACACACACACACACACACACACACACACACACACACACACACACACACACACACACACACACACACACACACACAAACACACACATGGTAATGTGAAGTGCTAGAATGTTATAGTGTATAATTAGTAATGTTATGAGGTCGTTTATTCGTAAATATGATCTTATTGTGTCTTTTTTGTATGGGATTTATTTTGTGTGTGCGTTTTTGCTATACTATGTGTTATACACGTATAAAGTTTCGATAGAGGGACGAAACAGACACATGAGAATTATGCGGTGATGAGAAATAAGGGATAAGAGATTATAGGAAGATGGATATATGATAAGAATGTATTTGTCTTGTATGGAATGAATGTGTTATGAAAATGTTTTCTTTGTGTGTACGTGTATGTATGTGTTTGTTTGTTTGTTTGTTTGTGTATGTTAGGCGTTGGAATCTGAGATAGTGAGTTGTCAGCTACA
>OU696580.1:2373701-2376201 GCA_916048095.2 Sacculina carcini | reverse complement strand
GTATTAGAGAGGACCACCTCCCCAGAATACATGACACAACACATGACTGATATCTGGTACCATCATTTACTGCTGTGTGGACAATGTAAACATATTCAACAAAGCTGCCAAAAAAGAGGCATTTGGCTTAGTTAAGACATTGTCTAGAACTATGAAACAATTATGCTCAATGAGAAATTGTTGTCAAAAATATACATCCTACATATTATTTATTATATTTTAACTGTAATTATGTGATGAAAATGTATTTGTCAGAAGTTTAATTCAGCTATGCACTTAACTGAACATACATAAGTACACACGCATACGCATTCGCATATGCGTGCATATAATAGCAGACATACACACATACACATATGTGTGTTTGTGTGTATGTCTGTGTTGGTGAGGGCGTGTGTGTGTGTTTTTCTGTGTTTGTGTGTGTCTGTATGTCTGTGTATGTGTGTGTGTGTGTGTGTGTGTGTGTATACATATGTATATGAGCTTGTGTGCGTGTGTGTGTCTATGTCTATGCGTGTTTGTATGTTTGTGTATGCCTGTCTATAAATGTGTGTTTACATGTTGTGTGTGTGTGTGTGTGTGTGTGTGTGTGTGTATGTGTGTGTTTACATGTTGTATGTGTGTGTGTATCAGGTCGGATAGTTCAGATAGTGTTTGGCCACTTTGGCGTGGTAACTTGTGTTAGTCGTAGCGAGTGTAACATCGTGTCTGACTGTTATGTCGCGTCTGGCTCGGAGGACTGCACCGTCATGTTGTGGCACTGGAACGCTCGATCTCAGGTCTCTCTCTCTCTCACTCTCTCCCTCTCTCTCTCGCTCTCTCTCTCTCGCTCTCTCTCTCTCGCTCTCTGTGTGTGTGTGTGATTTTCTCTCTGTGATTCTCTACTTCTCTCTGTGTATAATTCTCTCTCTCTCTCTCTCTGTGTGTGATTTTCTCTCTCTCTCTCTGATTCTCTACTGGTCTCTGTGTGTTATTCTCTCTCTCTCTCTGTGTGTGTGATTTTATATCTGATTCTCTCTCTCTCTGATTTTCTACTTCTCTCTGTGTGTTATTCTCTCTCTCTCTGTGTGTGTGATTTTCTCTCTGATTCTCTCTCTCTCTCTGTGTTATTCTCTCTCTCTCCCTCTCTCTGATTCTCTACTGGTCTCTGTATGATTCTCTTTCTCTCTCTGTGATTCTTTCTCTGTATTTGTCTTTCTCTTTGATTCTCTGTCTTTCTCTTTGATTCTCTGTGATTCGCTTTCTTTCTCTATGATTATCTGTGTTTCTGTGTTTTTTTGTCTCTGATTCTTCCTGTCTGCGATTCTTTCTCTGATTCTGTCTTTGATTCTCTCTGATTCTGTCTCTCGCTGATTCTTCTTGTCTTCTTAAACACACTTAGTAGATGTACACTCTTTGATAGTCCCTACACAGTACACGTCTCACACAATCAACACACACACACACACTTTTATGTTCTACACAAATATCTCTATGTTTTATTTTTTCGTTCCTTTCTGTGATTATCACATTTTCCTATTCTCAGTACCATTTCTATTTGTTTTGTTTATTTGTATGTTTTTCTTCAAATTATTGTATTAAGTGTGTGTGTGAACGCTATAAATCGCATGACTGCAATCCCCATGCTAAAATACAGATCACGCAAATACAGATCATGTTAAAATACAGAGATACATAAGCAATTGCATTAGAAAATGAAATCAAATTTTGTGGAAATAAGTTGTAGTGGTTCAAGAACCGCTCACAAATCTCCAATCTGTGTGTGTGTGTGTGTTTGTGTGTGTGTGTGTCTGTTTCTGTGTGTGTGTGTGTGTGTGTGTGTGTGTAAATAAGTAAGTAAGTTGGCCTTTATTGCGCTCCACAAAGGCTTTTCAGCACAATAAGCTACTCTAATAATAAAAACAATGAACAAAACGGCAGATACAGTGACAGATTCGGTTAGACATGTAGCCTAGTTATGTGTGAAAAAGTGTGTGTCTGTGCCTGTGTGTGTGTGTGTGTGTGTGTGTGTGTGTGTACACATACACACACACACACCTACACAGTTTTTAATATCAGTTGGGCTTTTAATAATATATTCCGGCCAATTTATTCCTTGTTTGTGCTCGACGATACAAAATAATATTTACTAAAAAGTGTTGCTCTCAATTTTGATACTTTAATCAAATCACTACTACTTTTTACGTCTCTTTCAGAATGAACATAATGTGGACGAATTTCATTTGAACAGGATGAATCACTGAACGACCGGTATAGAAGTACGTGTGTGTGTGTGTGTGTGTGTGTGTATGTGTCAGATGTTGTTGGGCGAGGGTGAGGAGGCAGTGCCGCGGGCTACACTGACAGGTCACACTGGCGCCGTGACCGGATGCGTTGTGTCTGCCGAACTCGGCCTTGTCGTGTCTGCCTCCAATTCTGCTACAGCAGCGCCCTCTTGCGGTGTAGTTCTCGTTCACACGACCAGCGGCGAGCTGCTTCACGCCTTGAGGCTGGGGCAGAC
>OU696580.1:2326201-2368701 GCA_916048095.2 Sacculina carcini | reverse complement strand
AAGCACTCACACACAGATGTGTGAGAGTTAGCACACGCACGCATACACTTACACAAAGATACAAACACACACACATATACATATAAACACGCACACACACAAATAAACATACACAAACTCACAAACATACAAACAAACACACACACACACACAAGACACAAACACAAACACACAATAACACACACAAGACACAAACACACACACACACACACACTAAGACACATAAGCACACACACACACACAAACATAGACACAAGAGACACTAAAAAAACACACAGACACACATTCACAAGAGGAGGTACCCACCAGAGTTTCGCACTTGACTTTGGGCGGTTCGTGAGGATAATTGATGCCAACCTTGAAGCTGAAAACAAACCTGCCTGACCGATAGAAACCCTGACAACAAACAAACAACACACAAACATAAATACAAACACTAAAGCAAACAGCTGCTCGCTCATAAACCTCGCCACAAAAAACAACCCATTTTTAGCAAAATAAGTTGCACACACACACAAACATACACACATAAATACACACACACGCGCATATACAAACATACGTACACACAGATAAAACATACACCCATACATATCCATTAATATACACACACACATATACATACAAACATACACATGCATATACACAAACATACATATACACACAAACATATATATACATACGCACAACACACACACACAAACATAAACACAGACACAAACACAAATACAAACATACACGAACCTCGTCGGGACAGATGACCAGTTTGAAGTTAAGCAGATCGTCGGGATCTGGAAACTCT
Source organism: Sacculina carcini (assembly GCA_916048095.2). NCBI lineage: Eukaryota > Metazoa > Arthropoda > Thecostraca > Sacculinidae > Sacculina > Sacculina carcini. Next base: position 2,367,899 of record OU696580.1, on the reverse strand, counting down.
GTGTAGCAAGTTCTCGGCAAATTCAGCTCGTTTATATCTGGCAACATTCGTGATCAAATTCACTCGTTACTTGTATATATTTATTAATAGACATTGTTTGTATTAAGTATATAAATGAGGTGGGAAAATTGGGTACTGCTAGTTGAACCTTCCTTTCCTTCTAGGCATTCTCACTACAATCGTTGTTTCTCTATCTTAGAACCTCGTATCTACAATAGGCTTTCTCCCTCAATACGCTCAATAAAATCTCTATCTCTTTTCAAGAAACATACTAAAAATTTCTTTCTCACTAAGTCTTATTACTGTCTTGATAATATTGTATATATTAGTACTGAATATAAGGTCTGATTGTTTCCTAATTCTGTCTTCTATGTGTATGTGCCTCATGCGTGTTTATTTGGGAACCGCTAGGAAACGGACAAGTTGCTTAGTGGACAATTAAAGATCGGACAGAAAGACAGAGGTTGGCAGTTCGAATCCTGCTGACTGGATGTTTTTTCCCATCACAACACTGAAACAGTCGGCCTGAAACTACCGATTGGGCTCACAGCGGGGGGCGTCACATACAAGATCAATGCACTAATTACAAGTAGGTTTGTAGCGTTGTGCTGCGCATCTGATGGGGCACCTTTGGTGATGCGCAAGTGAGCTGCCGAGGTTCTCTTCTGCGGCTGCGGAGAGCCCGCCTCCTCTTTTTTCTGCTGTTTCAGCGAGAATAGCTTGATCATCGTGGAGTAATTGTGAAGCCACGAGCGCGCACACACGCAAAAACAACACACGCAGTGTCACGGTAGCATTGCAAGACGAACTGAAAATCTGCTGAAAAAACAGGCATGAAACAATAATTATCATTATTATGATTATATTGAAATAAACAAAGGGGGAATGGGATGAGCGCGAATGCTATAAACACAGAGCTTATAAAATACACGACCGCAATCTCCATGTACCTTTGGATTGGCACCATTTCATACACAGAAAAAATAAACCGATAAATATATAAAAGGTTCGTCAAGCGCAACTATATTAGATACCACCCTCATAAACCAACAGTCAACCGTGCGTTGAAATGGATCCTTCGCCAAATTTGTATTTAGAGAGTCGTCATATGTGTTGAGTAACACTCCACATATTTTGAATACTTCCCAAATACAAATTTTTCCAATACAAATTATTATGTGTGTACGAGATTGTATAGATGATGATAGTTATTCATTATAATTGTATATTCACTGTGCTTGTTGTGAAATTACCCCACAAACGGGAGTACAAAATCAAAAACATATCTGGAAGCCCTAGCATACGATTAGCTAGCGTTCAGATGTCAATAGTCCTTTGTTGGTGTGTGTTTTGATGATATTGATGTGTGATTGTGATTTTTTAAATTCAGCATCATTGGCTTATGAACTTTGCTGCTCAGAGATGGTGTTTTCCTAGCCTTGCTCGCATCCAGTTAACCAGTTGCGCGTTAGTCGCATGTTTGATCCGTCTGTTTTTCTCTGTGGGTGATTTTTGTCTGTTTTTTCGTCCCGTATATGTCTTTTTTTGTTAGTGCCTATGCTTCAATATCTTCTCGGTTGGCTTCTTTTTCATTCCCATCAGACTGCTTGTGTTTCTATTCATCTTTAACGTGGTTTCTACTAGATTTAATTGAGGCGTAAATATGTCTAACTCAGGGTTTCTTTTACCGGTGGTATCAATGCCCCTTGGTGGTATGGGAACCAAAAGTCAGGGTTATGGGACTCGATTTCCGAACACTGGTGTCAATTATCAATGGTTTATTAAAAATATAATTATGATTAATTGTCTCCCAGTAATCTATATAAATTACAGTGAATGCAAGCGATTGAAATACTCGTAGATCTGGAAGACTTTCTGGCAAATAATAGGATTTGTGATTATCATTTGAACAGTCAAGTGAGTCGGGGGTATGAGGTCGTATTCGGCAATCCGTTTGTGAGTATGGAACCAATTAAAGGTTAAAAAACCCTGGACTAATTATGGCCATGTTTTTTGTTAGAATTGTTGCTTTAGTCGCTAGACTGCTTTCGAATGAGATGTATCATTTGTTCTTTTATGTACTGGTTTTTATGTATTATCTATGCATTGTATATTGTGTGTTCTGTTTTTATCGCCTGAAAACACGTTCACACATGTTCTGCATTTGCATTGTTTTTGCGCAGGTTTGTTTCTCAAATGGATCCTGTCTTCGTTCCGCTGAACAATCAAGACACACGGCTCAAAGTTCCTCAGGGCTCAAAATTGTCTACATATTTGGATGTGAGTAGACTTAAAATCACACTTACTTACATATCCAAATCCCTACCTGCCTAGTATTGTAAAATATAGGTTGTATGTCTCAAGTGACAGCTGCTACACGGGAAGAAGCCGAAGCTTATGAACACACACAGGTGTGTCCCGTGCAACTCGCTGCCACCGCAGAACCGACCCTCTCCACGCTATGACGCCACAAGGACGAAAGACGAATTAGAGAGAGCCACCTCCCCAGAATGCATGACACAACACATGACTGATATCTGGTACCATTTACTGCTGGGTGGACAGGGGCTGTTGGATTATAGAATTTGCCCAATGAAATTCTGCTCCGCCGGGATTCGAACCACGGACATCCCTCTAAAAAGTGTAAAGTGTAAGATTTTCGTATTTTTCCATCGTTTTGGCTTCGCTTCTTAAAGTTGGTCTATCGCTGGTTCATTATTGTCGACTTGCCTGCAATTAATTATAATATTAATATATCATGTGTTAAGTATTATGCTAATGTGTTCATTTTATGTAATGTTATAATAGTGACATGTGTGGAAATACTCTGTCTTCGTGTCTGTCTGTCCGTATGTATGTCTGTTCGCATATTTTTCTTTCTCTCTCAGTCTGTGTATGTCTATATTTGTGTGTATCATTCAATCAATCAATGCTTTATTGCAATCGCTGGGCACGCGCTTTTCATTGCAATATATACATACATTATACAAACATACCTATATATATAAATACACACATACATACATGTATAAACATACACATACATACACTTACACAAACATGGTAGCATTTATCGTTCAAATATATCCTACAAAATTTTGGCCGCTTCATAGTTTATACGTTTGCGAGCTGCTTCCGCGTATGTATGTGTGTGTGTGTGTGTTTGTGTGTGTGTGTGTGTGTGTTTGTGTGTGTGTGTGTGTTATTAGCAGCGTGGTTGTGACGCTATGTTGAACGGCGCTAATTCTCAGTCTATTAGCGCTGGCGCTGGCGGTGGTGTTTTGTCTCGGCCGGTCGCCGGTTCGAGACTGGGCGGTGGCAGTTTTTTGCCCGAACATCTCAGCCAACCGCCGCCATTGTGCCGTGCTCTTTCTCAACCGCCACCGACGCCTCCCGCTCTTTCCTCTTCCTCGCTGCAACACCAACCTCCCGCTCTTTCCGGCGCCTTGCGCTCATGCGAACCGCGTCACGACCTGTTTCGGGTCAGTATGTGTGTGTGTGTGTGTGTGTGTGTGTGTGTGTGTGTGTGTGTGTGTGTGTGTGTGTGTGTGTGTATATATATGTGTGTTATGTATTTCTGTATGTGTATGTGTACGTGTGTTTTGTCTGTGTGTGCTTTTTTGTGTGTGTGTGTGTGTGTGTTATGTCTGTGTATATATGTGTATGTGTGTGTAAAGCCCACCTAGATACCATCAAGGTGTAGTGCGATATTTGAATATTTATTTGGTGTAATGTGTGTCTGTCTCTGTGTGTGTGTATTTTGTGTATGTTTGCGTGTGTATCTGTGTGTGTGTTTGTGTGTGTATCTGTGTATATGTCTCTGTGTGTGTGCGTGGGTTTATTTTGTGTATGTGTGTGTGTGTGTGTAAGCGTGTATGTGTTTGTGTATTTTGTGTGTGTGTGTGTGTGTTTTTTTTTGTGTGTATATATGCCTGTGTGTGTGTGTTTTCTGAGTGAACAGCAGGATAGTGCTGGCGGTGTATTTTATCAGAAAAACCACGACTCGTCGGAAATCTCCTCCGTCAGCTCGCTCTCTCCACCTACCGTTCACTCAGACCCTGTCTCTCTAACTCGTCCCTCCTCCCAGCAACATCACCAACGCGTAGCTGCTCCGCCTCCCAGCTTTATAACTCCACCGCCTTCGGCACCATCACACACTGCTGCCGCGGCAGGGGCGGCGGTGTCAGTATCGGTGGGCGGCAGTGGCGTGTGTGGGGCCGGGGTTATTAGTCTGGCTCGGCCGTACGTCAGCAATGAGGCGCGAGATCTACTGCTAGCTCAGCAGGCCAGCGTTGAAACCCGGCCGGCCGCCAACAATTACCCCGGTCAGTCATTGTGTGCTTGTGTGTTTGTGTGTGTGTGTGCGTGTGTGTTTGTTTGTGTGTGTCTTTTGTGTGTGTTTACTTGTGTGTGTCTTTTGTGTGTGTTTACTTGTGTGTGTCTTTTGTGTGTGTGTGTGTGTTTACTTGTGTGCGTGTGTGTTTGTGTTTGTGTGTGAGTTTATGTGTGTTTACTTGTGTGTGTCTTTTGTGTGTGTTTACTTGTGTGTGTCTTTTGTGTGTGTTTACTTGTGTGTGTCTTTTGTGTGTCCTTTGTGTGTGTTTGTGTGTGTGTCTATGTCAATAAATGACAATAAATGTCTTAATGTAATGTGTGCGTGTGTTTGTATGTGTGTGTTCACTTGTGTGTCTTTTGTGTGTGTCTTTTGTGTGAGTTTGTTTACTTGTGTGTGTGTGTGTTTGTGTGTTTACTTGTGTGCGTTTGTGTGAGTTTGTGTGTGCGTGTGTGTGAGTTTGTGTGTGTTTACTTGTGTGTTTACTTGTGTGTGTCTTTTGTGTGTGTGTGTGTTTACTTGTGTGTGTCTTTTGTGTGTGTGTGTGTGTGTGTTTACTTGTGTGTCTTTTGTGTGTGTCTTTTGTGTGAGTTTGTTTACTTGTGTGTGTGTGTGTGTGTGTGTGTGTGTTTACTTGTGTGTGTGTGTGTATGTGTGTTGTGTGTGTGTGTGTTTGTTTACTTGTGTGTGTGTGTGTGTTTATTTGTGTTTTAGTGTGTTTACTTGTGTGTGTGTCTTTTGTGTGTGTTTGTGTGTTTGCTTGTGTAGGTGTGTGTGAGTTTGTGTGAATCTTGTGCTTGAGTGTGTGTATGTGTGTGAGCGCTTTTGAGACCTTCGGGTGAAAAGCGCGATATAAATGTATCAATGTAATGTAGTGTGTGTTTGTGTGTGCGTGTGTTTACTTTTGTGTGTATGTGTGTTCATGTTGTGTGTGTGTGTGTGTGTTTAAGTGTGTTGTGTGTGTGTGTGTGTATGGTTGTGTGTTTCTGTATGTGAATGAATGCGTATGTGTATGTACGTGGGAATATATATATTTATATATATGGATGTCTATGTGTAAGTTTCTATGCATATAATTCCGTATTTTGCATGTGGAAATGTATGTATGTGTGTGTATGTGTGTATGTGTGTGTGTGTGTGTGTGTTTATCGTGGGAGGTCAGACGTTCCCGCCGAACTGGACAATTATCATGAGCTTTGTGCACTGGAGCCATGCGGCCAGTCTTTCATCAAGTCTTCTTCCACTGCCGGCATCGTCAGTACCTGCTTCAAAGCAACCAACATGAAGACAGGACAGCGGGTCTGTCTGCGGCGAATTCATGGTGACACACACACAAACACACACACACACACACACACATATACATATACATATACACTCTCACACACACACACAAACACACTCATATACACAAACACACATTCACACACACATACATACACTCACACACACACACACACACACACATATATATATATATATATACACACAAACACACACGCTCACACACACACACACACATACTTTATACAACGCGCGCATGTGTGCGTGCTTAATTGTACATTATTATACAATGAATACGTGATTGTAAATACATGTATGTGTGTAAAAAAAACAAAAAAAACAAACAAAACACACATACTCACAAACACACACACATACACACAAACACACACACATACACACAAACACACACACATATATATACATACACAAACACACACGCATACATATACGCTCACACACACGCTCACACACACACATACACACAAACACATTCACACACACATACATACACTCTCACACACACATACACACAAACACTCACACACACACACATACACACAAACACACACACACACACATATATACATACACACACGCTCACACACACACACAAACACACACGCTCACACGTCTGTATGCCCGTCAGTCAGTCAATCTATCAATTGTTTCGTTGCAGAGCTTTTTATTGCAATTTCACTACATACAAAAACGAAGAAAAAAGGAAGACGGGGTTATATTAGTGTTGGAGAATCAAGACGCAGGCCCAAACACAAGTGATATATTGATAATAGCAAAGCAAACAGTAGAAATAGATAAATGAGTTGAAGCACTAACCAGTCGTAATTTCTTCCTTACACGAACGTACACTTCTCACACGCACACTACTCCACTGACACGTTCACAATACAATCAGACATCGCAGACTCAAGCACTACGCACAACAACGACCACACACGCACGAACACCCCTCGCGACTCCCTGTATACTCCACATACAGACATACACGCCTCAACGCCTCTAGGCACGAACCGCTCGTGCTAATACAACAGACAGGCATACACTCATGGACGCACAGCCAACTAGCGCCCTCTCCTCTCACACTGAAACATGACACCTTCAACTCTACCGTGTACTGCCTATCCTCCGCTCACATCTCCCCCAGGCAGTACAACGTCCATCCTGACAACAGTATCTTTGAGGAGGTCTAAGTGTCGATCGGTCTCGCAGAAGTCTATCAGAAGACTGCACTCTGTCGCCTTCCACCGAAGTACTATTGGGCGATTCCGCACCGTCGTCTTCCACCGTTTCCTCTAACGTTTCTGGGATCTGCACCGCCAGTTCAGCAGATCGCTCACGTTGATACGCAGGGGTTGCCACCGCCGGTAAGAAGGGTCTCTGCGATTGTACAACCGGTCTTATAATTGACGCTCCACTATCCGCCTTTCTGACGTGCGAGACATGCCGCTTCACCCCGTCTTCAAGTGTCACGTGCCACGGTCCAACACGACAAACTCGGTGAGGCCCACTCCATTCGGATGTGCAGCGATTATCACGAGGCCGCAGATACACTAGGTCACCCACGTTATACGGCATACTTGAAACCTTATTTTCTGCACTATTCATCCAGGTTCCTTCAAGTCGAGAACTTTCAGCTTCCCGTCGGTGCCGCACTCCTGGCAGTGCTGGGACAGCTCCAAAAACACTCACAAATGGCTGCTCCCTGGTTGCCGTACTGGTAGTGGCGTTGTACCAGAACACAGCTGTCTCAACATCATATTTGGACTTTTCGGCCATTCGTTTTACAGTGCGGTGTACTCTTTCACACAAGCCGTTCCCTTGATGTCGATAAGCACAGCATAGCACCAGTTCAACACATCAGCTTTCCAAGAGACGTTCAAATACTGCACTCCGAAACACAGGCGCGTTGTCACAAAGAACTGATTGAGGCGGACCGAATTCCACGAATACGCTCTTTAAAGCAGCAGCAACCGAAGTTCCACACTCAGATCTCAGACACTTCCATATTGTGTATCGAGAACAGCAATCTATCACACTGAGATACGCCGTTTGGTTGAAATATGTAATATCAATAGCAAGTCTTTGCCACACAGTTTTCATTTCCAGCGAACCATGCTCGTACTTCACTTCCATAGGAGGATCGATTCTACGACATCTCTCACAATCTTCTACTACCTTCTTCACATCACCGCGAGTTACGTTTGGAGCCCGCTTGTTGACAAGTTCTTTCGTGCGATCAACGCCCATATGCCCACATTGTTCATGAATTGACACAATTAACTCGTGAGGGCTGTCTTCCCACGCTCCAAAACATTTTCCCGATGGCTTCGCTTTGATGAACGGTGGTAGTCTTGTCAACTTGTCGGCCAGGTTGTTTGCTGTGTCAACATACTCAACAGACAACTCAATAGAATATTCCTCAATCATTTCTCGGATGATATCCAATCTACGCTTCACAAGCATATCAGACAATCCATGTGACTTGATTCGGTAAGTTTCAGTGTTTCCATGATTAATTCGGCCGAAATAGCTTGTTGGAGAATCAAGACGCAGGCCCAAACACAAGTGATATATTGATAATAGCAAAGCAAACAGTAGAAATAGATAAATGAGTTGAAGCACTAACCAGTCGTAATTTCTTCCTTACACGAACGTACACTTCTCACACGCACACTACTCCACTGACACGTTCACAATACAATCAGACATCGCAGACTCAAGCACTACGCACAACAACGACCACACACGCACGAACACCCCTCGCGACTCCCTGTATACTACACATACAGACATACACGCCTCAACGCCTCTAGGCACGAACCGCTCGTGCTAATACAACAGACAGGCATACACTCATGGACGCACAGCCAACTAGCGCCCTCTCCTCTCACACTGAAACATGACACCTTCAACTCTACCGTGTACTGCCTATCCTCCGCTCACAATTAGCATACATGTATATTACGTATTATCTATCTATACATACAAACACATACATATGCGCGCGCACACACACACACACACACATGACCGCACTTATCACCCAAATATATCTGTGTGTGTTTGTGTTTGTGTGTTGTATATCATTTGATTTCAAGCTTTGAATATTTGTGTTCGTGTCTGTTTGTGATTGTGTGTGTGTGCAGCGCCTTAGAGACCTTCTAGGTGTAGGGCGCTATGTAAATATCTCAAAGGTTAAATGTCTCAAGTGACAGCTGCTACACGGGAAGAAGCCGAAGCTTATGAACACACACACAGGTGTGTCCCGTGCAGCTCGCTGCCACCGCAGAACCAACCCTCTCCACGCTATGACGCCACAAGGACGGAAGACGTATTAGAGAGGGCCACCTTCCCAGAATGCATGACACAACATAATATAATATAATGTATGTGTGTTTGTGTTTTCAGGTCATCGTTTGTCGAGTACCAAAGCACTGCAGATGGTCCATTTATGGCGTCGTTTGAACCACACCAATCTGGTCTCACTGCGAGAACTGTTCACCACCAAATGCTTCGGCGACAACTGTAAGTACACACACACACACACACACACACACACACACACATCAAGGAGCTTGTGTTTTGTTTGTGTATGTGTCAATGTGTTTTGTGTATGTGTCAATGTGTTTTGTGTATGTTTTGTCCATCAAGGGTCTGTTTGGCTCGATGGACCGATTCCACCTTGTAATGTTTCCCCATAATGTTCTGTTATATGTGTTTGTGTGTGTGTGTGGTAAATATACAAACAAACAAACACACACACACACACACTCATATATACAAACACACATTTGTCTGTTCGGTAGGCTCCTGTGGGCTTATATGCATAGATGTGTTTGATGTAATTGTGTGTATGTGTGTGTGTGTTTGTGTGTGCTTGTTGGTTTGTGTGTGTGTGTGTTTTTGTGTATGTGTATGTTTGTGTATGTGTGTGTGTGTTTTGTGTATGCTTGTGTGTGTGTGTGTGTGTTTTGTGTATGCATGTGTGTGTGTCTGTGTGTTTGTTTTCTGTATGTGTGTGTGTTGTGTTTGTGTGTGTGTGTGTGTGTGTGTGTGTTTATGTATGCTTGTTTGTTTGTGTATATGTGTGTGTGTGTGTTTGTGTGTTGTTTCTCTTGCGAAGCTGTCATGTTCGTGTACGACTTCTACCCGGGCGTTGAAACATTGTTGGCTCGCCACTTCAGCCGGTCGGCCGGGCGTCGTATCATCTCATCCAGCTCATCAGCGATGTCACCATCTTGTGTGCCATCTGCAGCCTCATCATTGTCGACGTCGACGGCTTCTTCAACGTCGATGCCGACGACTGGCGCTTCGCTGAGCCGACACCATTTGTCCCACAACGATCTACCGCCGCATAAACACTCCAACAACGGTGTGTGTGTGTGTGTGTGTGTAATTAAAGACAGATGTTATTGAAGCCTTATCAATGACGGACTGAAATTCAACTCATTCACAAATCGTATCATAATAATTCATTGTATCATAAGAGTAATTGTATCAGAGTCGAAAAAATGTACAATCAAATCGGTATAAAGCGCAATCAGATATAATGTTTTCGAACTAGCTTTTTTGGACTCCAACTAGCGTTTTATATCGATGTTTGAGTGTATATTTCATCTCTGTGTTGTTACTAGTAGTATGGGCAGTAATGAGTCATACAGGCTCGTGACTGCCGCCTTCCAGTCATGTCTTATTACTTCTTGAACAATTGTGTTGTTGATTGATGAAAAATATCGCTTATTGGTAACTTATTCCACCTTTCTATTCAGCTCTATTTAGGAAACAATATTAATGAACGTCCTTTTTTATCCTTTGTTTTTGTAGACCAAAATTATTATTTCTGCTTGATTTGGAGTATTCAAACAGCTTCCGATTCTCAAACAACTTGTTATTTTCTCGTATAAGACATTTATCAACTATGACCAAGTCTCATCTAATCTTCCTATCTTCTAGTGTTGTCAAACCTCAATTTTTAATTTGTATGTGTGTGTAAAGTAAAGTAAAGTAAATGGCATGTATTGCACTCCTTGTAAAAGGCTTTTCAGTACAAAAATAGAATAAATAAACCACATCACGTATACACACATACACACACACACACACACAAAATCGAACAAACACTAAATATACCACCGCACGCATACACACACTAACACACACACACACATACACCACTCAAGCACACACATACATACATACAATCATTCAAACACATTGTAACACATTCATACATACATACAATCATTCAAACCCATTGTAACACATTCATGTCGCACAGAGTAATGAGGAAAACATTATAACATGTATGTGTGTGTGTTTGTGTGTGTTATAGGTCTGATAGTGGAGGGTTTATTGTGGAGCTATATTATTCAGTTAACCAGCGTGTTGCGTATGATACACACTGCTGGTCTGGCTTGTCGTACACTCGACCCGAGCAAAGTTCTCGTCTCAGGTACACAACTCTCTCCTTCTCTCTCCTTCTCTCTCCTTCTCTCTCCTTCTCTCTCCTTCTCTCTCCTTCTCTCTCTCTCTTTCTATCATTATGTTTCTCTCTCTCTCTCTCTGTATAGTCTGCCCTTCCCTATACACACACACAAACACACACACACACACACTGAGATATGTATATACAAACATACGTAGAAATTGTCACACCATTACGAACCATAAATATAATCCATACGACATATACACTCACGTATACATTGACATACTTTTTTGTTTGGTTTTGTTGGATTTAACAATGTGTCGTTTTATCACGTGATTGAATTTGTGTTTGAATTTCATAGTGTGTGTGTGTGTGTGTGTGTGTTTAGGTGCAGATCGAATTCACCTGAATGGCTGCGGAGTGTTGGATGTTCTCATGTTTGACAGTTCAACCATGTCTAACCATATGACAATGATGTCCCACTACCAGGCACACACACTGACACACATACACACACACACATTGACACACATACACACACACATACACTGACACACATACACACACACACACTGACACACATACACACACACACACACACACACACACACACTGACTGACACATACACACTGACACACACACACACACACACACACATACTCACACACATACTCACACAGACACGTACTCATGTTCTTTCAATGTGATTATGGGTTTTCAATTAGATTTTAATATTGGCAATAGACTCTGCTATGTATTCTGTTGCGTATAGGAGATATTGAGCTGTATGCAGATTGCAGTCATATTGCAATTTCTAGCGCTCAAACTCTTACCGTTTTATATTTATGTTATCTTAATAGTTTTAATTATAATACGGATATGTTTTTGTGGTATATATTTACATTCGAATTTAATTGCTGTGTTGGTTCTTTTTTAACATGGTAAATTATTGTGTTCGATCAAATTTCGCATTTCAATATTCTTGTTTTCTCTGTTGTCTCTCTCTCTCTGCTTATGTTTTATTTGTTATATATTCTTTGTCTCTTATCTATCTCTTGTTTGTCTCTTATCTCTTTGTCTATTATATCTTGTTTTCGTCTTGTCTCATATATCTTGTCTCTTATCTCTTGTTTTTGTCTTTTCTATTTCTTTTCTTATCTCTTGTTTTTGTCTTGTCTATTTCTTGTCTATTTCTTGTCTTTTTTCTTGTCTATTTCTTGTCACTGCCATCATACAGCAACAAGACCTGGTCAACTTGGGCAAGTTGTTACTGGTGTTAGCGTGCAACTCGCTGCTGGCTGTTCAGCGGGACAGTATCAACACTAGCATCGGCATTGTCGAGCGCCATTACTCGTCCGATCTCAAGTCACTCATAGTCAAGTCAGTCACTAATAGTCAAGTCAGTCACTAACTGACTCACACACACACACACACACACACACACACACACACACATACACACACTAACACATACGCTCACACAAACACACTAACGCATACACTAACATACACACACACAAATACGCACACACACACGTACACTAACACACACACACACACACAAATACACACACTAACACACACATACAAACACACACACTAACACATACGCTCACACAAACACACTAACACATACAAACACAAACTCACACACACACACTAAGACACACATACACAAATACGCACACTAACACACACATACACACACACTCACACTAACATACACTCACACTCACATACACTCACACCACACTGACACACTAACACACATACACTAACACACACACACACTCTGACCATATTTCTTAGTTTATCGTTCATATTAGCACATATTCAATCATTTGTCTATATTTATTGGGAATAATTTTCCTATATCAACGCAATGCTATCTAAAAATATATTTGGAATTATTTGATATACAAGCTTGAAAATATCAACGTTATTGTAGTCAATACAATTATGCGTAGTAATGAGCTCAACTTTCCTATGGTAAGTGTGTGTGTGTGTGTGTATGTATGTGTTTGTTCTATCAATTCTATCCCTGTTTTAAAAAAACACCCGAAGAAATTCTTCATGGTGAAATCGTATTATACTCTAGAGAACATTGTCTATAATAGTGATGATTATAAGATGTAAATTATCTCTCTTCTTTCTTTATCTTTCCCCTTCTGTGTGTGTGTGTGTGTTTCTGTGTGTGTTCTGTGTGTGTGTGTGTGTTTGTGTGTGTGCAGTGCCCTAGAGACCCTCTAGGTGTAGGGCGCTATATAAATATCTACCTAATGTAATGTAATATATATGTGTGTGTAGTTTGCTGATGTCCTCGTCGGCATCGTCATCTTGCGCTGGTTCCACATCGGGCACATCATCAGTCGGCTGTCGTAGCATTGGTGACGTGATGCCGTTGATCGGGGCTCGCTTCTACCTGCAACTCGACTCCAGTATGCGGCTGGCGGATCGTCTGTGTGATGAGCTGCACCAGGCGGCCGTCGCTTCGCCTCTCTTCTCCCTGCTCGCCAAACTTACCGTGCTCACCGAACGATCACGGTCTCTGCCTCTCTGTGTGTGTCTCTCTCACACACACTCTCTCTATCTCTGTGTGTGTGTATGTGTTGTATCTGTGTATCTTTGTGTATGTGTGTTATCAATATATCTAGTCTATTTATATGTATCTATGTGTGTGTGTCTACCTTTCTATATCTTTGTGTATGTGTGTTGTCAATATCTATTATCTTTCTTTCATTCTTCGTGTGTAAGTTGTATTGTCAATCTCTGTGGTGTGTGTGTGTGTGTGTTGTCTTTTTGTCTGTATGTTTGAATGTATGGCTGAATGTTGCGTATTCAATATGTATAGATGTGTGTGTGTGTGTGTGTGTGCGTTTCTGTGCTTGTCTGTTTGTGTCAATGTTTGTGTGTGTGTGTGCGTGTGTGTGATTGTGTATGTGTATGAATCTTGTGTACATGTGTGTGTGTGTGAGCGCTTTTGAGCTCTTCGGGTGAAAAGCGCGATATAATTGTCTTAATGTAATGTAATGTGTGTTTCTCTTACCAGACGTTCAGACCGTTTTCAGCGCGGTGTCGTTGGTTGCGCGGCTGATGACCGCTCTCACCCTCGCTCTCTCCTCATGACCTCCTCCTCCAGCCCTCTGTCTTCCGCTCGACAATCCAACTGTGCTGGCGACGCGGCGGTTGACGATGAAGATCAGGCCAGTAGCGACGGCAAGATGTTGTCCATGTTGCGACACTATTTGTTTCACGCTCTCGCCGACACAGACCAGCCGTATCTGTGTCTCGGGCATTGTGTCAGCGTTCTGCACAAACTGGACGCCGGCTGTGATGAGAAGGTGAGCGATGGACACACAGAGAGAGAGAGTAACGGGAGCAAATCGTGGGCATGCAGAGGGTAGGAGGTGGTAGAGTTTGGGAGAGATCAAGTTTGTGTGTGATCTGTGTTCCATCTACCAATTGTGTGTGTGTGTGTGTGTGTTCTCACCGAATTGTAGTGTACAGGCAGGACTGAGTCAGCTTGTCTCTGCCGCTTTTCATAGATCGATAATGAGTCTTAAACAATCATTTGATAGTATTTTTGTTTTTTGGACAACTAGATTTGTTTTACTCTTTTTTGTAATAATTTCTTGCCATTTACCGCGGTAGATTTTAATATTCTAAACATTCCCCAGCGTTGAACTGTATCTCTTCTACTTAAAAACATTTATATATCATTATGACATCTCTCTTTCTTTCTTCCAGCATTGGTTTGGCAATTTTTAAACTATGTGTGTGTGTGTGTGTTATGTTGCGTTTTCTGGTTTGTATTTGTGTGTCTATTGTGTTGTGATTTGTCAATCTGAGTGTATGTCGTTGTATGCCTGCTGTGTTGTCTTAATGTGTTGTATGTTGTGTTGTGCTATCTTATTCAATATGTATGTGTGTGTGCGTGTGCATTTTTGTGTTTTTGAGTATGTAAACGTGAGTGTATGTTTGTGTTTGTGCGTATATGTACTTGTGTGTTTTGTGTGTGTGTTTGTGTGTTCGTGATTGTGTATGTTATGACTCTTGTGCTTGAGTGTGTGTGTGTGTGTGTGTGAGAGCGCTTTTGAGACCCTCGGGTGAAAAGCGCGATATAAATGTCTTAATGTAATGTAATGTGTGTTGGTAGATTTGTCTGATATCTGGCGACACTGAGACCGTGGTGGTTGCCAGCTATGGCGAGCTGCGCGAATGTTTCGAGCGCGCTCAGAGCCGACTAGCGGTGACCTCCACCAATAACATCAACACCAGCTCTGGACCACATCAACATCATTACACTCGAACTGTGAATTCATCTGACCTCAGGTCTTAATGTGTGTGACGTCATCTGTTGTCAAGGTCAGGTCATAATGCGTGTGTGACGTCATCTGTTGTCAAGGTCAGGTCTTAAGGCGTGTGACCTAGGTTGTTTTCAAGGTCCATTGACGATTGTTCAGCTGACACAAACACTCACATACATACACAAAAACACATACACACACACTGACACACGTACACACATACTGATACACACAAACATACACACTGACACAAAGACACACACACAAACACACAAACACATACATACACACGCATGTACACTCAATGTGTGTGTATGTATGTATGTGTGTCAGTGTGTGTGTGTGTTTCATCTCATCTCCAATTGCAGGCGCGTTTTCTGCCACGTTGCAAATGTGTTCTTCACTCGAGCTGTGTGTGTGTGTGTTTGTGTGTGTGTGTGTGTTTTAAAGTGTCAGTGTGTGTGTGTATGTGTGTGTGTTTGGAAAAAGAGCGCACATATGTTGGCTGTATTAAGCATTCACACACGCGTGTATGTATGCGTGTCTGTGTCTGCGTGTATGTGTTTCGCTTTGTTTTTGGTTTTTGGTTGAAAGAAAAAACGCCTTGCCTGATCGTCAATTTTTTGCCGAAATAATTACTAGATTAGTAGTTTTTTTTCTTGTGTTTTTGCGTGTACATTTACCGTAATATACTGATCAAATCTATTAACATTAATATGCATGCACGCACACATACACATGTGTATGTATGTGTGTGTGTGTGTGTGTTTGTACTAAATTGAGTTCGCGTTGACAATGTACGAGCGGTATTCTCATGGCGATATGTTTCATGATATTTCATAAAATTGGTGTTTTATGGCATCCACCACTTAAACGGTGTCTGGTTTTAACATTTGTGTGTGTGTGTGTGTATGTGTGTCCATGTTTGTGTGTGTGTGTGTGTGTAAGCATGTAATCTTGTTGGTTACTCGAGCAATATTACGCTATAATTCTTCCTGTTGACTTTTGTTCATTCTAGAACGACTCAATTTTGGCGGCTATTGTGTCTCATTGTGTGTGTGTGTGTGTGTGTGTGTGTGTGGCGAATTTTCCCAGTACAAAAGTGATTTTTCTTCTTGGACAGTGGTCGATGTATGATGTTTGAGCTCTCAAAAAAGGAACTTTTCAAAACTCTCATTTCCAGCAATCGCTTTTGAATGAGTGAGGGGTTTGATGTGTTGGCGCCCGCCTTGGGCCTTGGTTCTCTCATTTTGAATTGGTTGGGACGAAATGATGCGTAGGTGTCGTATGTGAGTGTTATTTACCAGTTTTTTCGTTAGCTCAAAGTGTGAGATATATCTTGACCTCAATGTGGATGTGTCTTAGAGTTTAGTTATTTGACATTGTTTTGTGATTTTCAACTATACATTGCGCTATTTTTATAGATATTTGATTGAAGTATATATATGCGCTGTTTGTTTTTCTTTGTTTCTGTTTTTGTTTTTTTTTCAAGAAAAAATAGAATTTTCGCTAAAAATGATTATAATGTGAAATGTGCTATAAAAATAATAAACTTGACAAAATTATTATGTTTTTTTCTTTTTACCAACGCTCAATATCAAAACCGCATCTATCGGACTTGAAATGATAAAAAATTATCCTATAAGTACTACATTAAAGTTGTCATATTTAAACGTCCTCAAAATTCCTTTGAAGTCACAACGATTAAATTATGAAAACTCCCCAATTTGTATTGTATAATCAGCTATTATTCAATTCATTTTTTCCTATTTTTTGCTGTTTCCATTCTATTGTTCTACGTTGCATTCATTTTACATTCCATTACACTAAATATGCACAAAAATCAGCAATAAAAAAGTCTATCGCTGAGTTTCCAGTGAACCTGCCTTCCTGGAATTCAGGCTATTTCAGGCTTCATACCATTTCAATGGAATGTGTATACACTCGCGTGTGTATGTTTGTGTGTGTTCGTATGTTCTGCCACTGCAAACCACAAAGTCCTAAATTTGATATTCTATTCTACAATATAATTCTATCCTTGTGAGGCTATTCAACAGACGGCAAAATCCTGTCTTTATCTGATTTGGTCCACGGTTATTGCGCCTTTCACTTTACGCCCTGTGTGTGTGTGTCTATGTTTGTTTGTGTTTGTGCGGTTTATTGATGGAACTTGGCTAGCTGTTGTCACATGTTAACTGTGCGGGCTGTGTTGGTCCTGGTATGTTTATCACTGAATGTTCCGTGACTTGCCTCCAAGCAAAACGATCACTTCCAACCTCACACACACACACACTGACACACACACACACACACACACACACATAGGCAATGTATGCACGCCAAACTCTGTCTTTTTCGGCTCCCATGCGCTTCCCTACTTGTATATACATTCCATTAGTCTGTGCTTTATTGGCATTCGGTTGCGGTGTTGCGTCTCGTGTGGACTGTGTGTTTGTGTGTTTTGGAGAATTGTTGTTCTTGCTGGTTCTTCTCTGAAATGGCCACAGGTAAGTGACAACAAGAGGAGATTGGTACAAGATCACTCACACACTCGCCAGATTTATCTTGTATATTGCAAACTACCAAAGTTTTGAGCTACTTGTTAGCTAAACTTGTCTCTCGTTGTTTCTTGTGCGTTTGCACTTCTGAATATTCATCTGTCTCCTATTAGTTTTTTCGTATTTGCGCACCTGTATTGGTGTTTGTACGTTATGGTAAATGCACATTGTTGTTGAAAATTTAGATGAAGGTCAACTTTGGTTCAGGCATGTTTCCCGAGCAGCAAACCTTCAGATGTTTCAGTTTTCAGGTTTCAAGCCTTTCTGTCCATTCTGTCATATGATTCCTCACCGGGGCTAAAGCTTAAAGGTCTCAAGTGACAGCTGCTACACGGGAAGAAGCAGAAGCTTATGAACACACACAGGTGTGTCCCGTGCAGCTCGCTGCCACCGCAGAACCAACGTTATCTACGCTATGACGCCACAAGGACGGAAGACGTATTAGAGAAGGCCACCTCCCAGAATGCATGACACAACACATGACTGATATCTGGTACCATTTACTGCTGGGTGGACAGGGGCTGTTGGATTATAGAATTCGCCCAAGAAATTCTGCTCCGCCGGGCTACGAACCACGGACCTCCCGCTTGTGAGGCGGATGTGCTAACCACGGTGGTGATCGCGTCCCCTAGGGGGTGCGAGCTTAGTTCCTAAGGGGTACAAGGAATATTGTACAAATTAATGAAGATGTGTTTTACCTATGTTATATATTTTTGCTGGAAAAACAAATTTTCTTACAGAAACCTTGGATTGCATGGATGAATATTGAAGTAAAAATAGTAATTGTCATTACGTCGTTAGTATTTTTAACTTTTTCATATAGCTATAAAAAATCCAGGGGGTGTGAGAACTGAGCTCTGATTCGAACACTGAAAAAAGTTTATGAACAACTGGAAATCTATGGTGCTATCTTCATATGGTAAGGACCACTCTTCTCTGCCTATTCTGTCGCCCTGCAGAAAAAACATCCGGCCCGAATTACGGACGCTTGATCGCCGAGGGCAAAACCAAGCGGATCTTGCAGAGTGCAGATGACGAACATCTTGTCTTCCTGCAGTCCAAGGACGCCATCACGGCCAACAATGCTCAGAAACAATCCCAACTCACTGATAAAGGCGTCATTGCCACCGATACTTGTGCGTCTGTCTTCAAACTGCTCGAAACATTCGGTAAGTCTATTTGTTCACGTTTGTTTATTTGTACACTTACTAGCAGACACACACTCACAAACACACACACACACACACACACACACACACACACACTGTGTGTATGTGAGTGCTTGTGTATGGATATATATGTGTGTGTGTGAATATTTCGTGTTGTGAGTTGTGAATGTGCATGTGAATGGATTGTATATCTAGAAAGTATGTCGTATTGTACAATGTTATGCTGTTATATTTGTGTTATGTGGTGAATCTGCTAGCTGCCTAGGAGTAGTGTAGCTGGAAATATGTTTAATAAATATAAAAAATACCCCGAACAGTTTATGAACATTAGGATTATCTCAATATGTGAAATACTTTTGAAAATATACAATATAAAAAACATGAAATCATGCTAATTTGAGCAGTGTATAACACAAACCTTCTTGAACATTCTCAGCAAATTTTCAAAATAATAGTAAGATCAAATTCATCAGCCAAGAATATGTGTATATCCTGTAGTGTTGTGTATTTCTTGATTATAGGAGAGCTCGTTTGATGGCAACTTTCACAAACAACTTACACACTACCCCCCGCGGTCCTGTTCGTAGTTGTATATTTGTGTGTGTGTGTGTGTGTGTGTGTATACATCTCTCTACCATATTCAATCATCGAGACAGTCATTACATTCTGAAATTCATTCTTGAAGCATTTGCATTTTCGAGTGCATTCACAATTGCCGCTCTGTCGTAGGCTTCATTGAGATGTTCTTGACAAATGATCTCAAAATTCCGCCACACAAACATTGGCATTATCTCGTGAACAGCCATGATTTACGACTTGGCATAAGTAGCTAATAACTTCGCGTTTTAATCATCAATTTACGAGAATATGAAATGAACCTTTTCAAGGCGTGCCTATATAAATAATTTGCATGTTTTGGGTATATATGTGTGTGTGTGTGTTGAGGTTTATGTTGCTAATATGTTTGAAATGGTATTAGCTTAGTTTATATGTTAATATTCAGAGTTGCTTTTATGAGAGAAAAGCCGATAAAAGTGATGTATGTCAGTAGGAAGGTAGAAAACATGCGATTCATTTGGTTACATTTTTTTACAGGCTTCTGAGATTGTCAATTCCAAAATTACATCTGAACTCTGACAATATTTAGGCAGTTTTAGACTCCATATTTTTATCTATCATATTTTATTTTTATTTCAGACTCCATATTTAATATTTTAGACCCCATATGAACAATTAATTGTTATTCACCTCCGCACGGTGACATTCTCAATTACAACAATAATAACGTATATCGTACGAAATTTGATTGAATTCTTCCTAGAATCGAGAAAATTTGGTAGAAATTGACCCAGTAATTCCGGAGTTATTAGCGTGTAAAGAATGAAATTATTTTTAAAATCAATCAAAAAGGTGGAACAAGGAAAAGTGTCAGGGTTACAAATTACAAATTAGTCTTTGGTGATTTTAATTTGGATCGTCATAATCCAGACCAGTGGTTCTCAACCTTTTTCTCTAATTTTCCTCTTCTTAATGAGCCATCTCTTCATTTTCCACAACACCGCTGATAAATTTAATAAATTAAGTTGTTACATCAAAGTAAATGTCAACGAGTCATTAGAAGTGAAAATAAACGAATTCAAATGGATAAAACACACATTTGTTCTTCTGTCCGACATTTAGCTTCCCACTTGGCAACTCTTTCATTCCCACAGGTTGAGAACCACTGATCTAGACTATTTTGCCTGCTTGTGCGTGTGTGATTTTGCGTGAGACAACACAGGAGTGAAGACGGCGTTAGTGGAGCGCTCCTCTGACGATGCTCTGTTGTGTCATCGCTGCGATATGGTGCCCATTGAGTGGGTGACACGTCGTGTCGCTACGGGATCGTTTCTCAAACGCAACCCGGGCGTGAACGAGGGATATCGTTTCATGCCACCCAAACTGGAGACGTTCTACAAGGTTGTAGCAATGCTCGAATCGCTCGAAAGTACTGAACAAAATATCCCTTGCACAAGTCTAGCTACCTCACCCTTTCCTTCCACTAACTTTGTGAATCAGGAAACTTCCAGGAACTTTGCCGATGTGTAAGAAGGGTGTAAATGAACAGGACCTGTTGTTTTCATCATAAATGTCTCATTTTACTGGCAGATCCAGAGGGGGGAAGCTCAGGGGGCTGTAGCCCCTCAAAATGTTTCCATCAACTCCTCAACCAAGTTCACTAAACGAGGTCAAGAAAAATATATTTCGGTAGATTTATTGATATAAGCATTATCGCACAGCATATTCGCACATTATTGCGTATCTAAACGTGTGTATATATAATAGCAAAATGCCCCAAGCCATGTCCTTCACGCGCTACCTGGTCACTCATACATAATTCAGCCTCCCCCCAAAATAGCACTCTGGATCCGCTACTGTCTCCTCTAACCAGTATTTTCTCGGATAGAAGAGTAAACATTTCATCTATGCATATCTGAGACGAATTGAAAATTCAACAACCTGGTGGACATTTGGACCAGATTTTCAGTTCTGTCATGTATTTGAGTGTAACTGTCAACATACGGTAAGCGTTGAACGTGATTGTTTCGGCGGTGTGAAACCGAGGAAGGATGACAACGCGGGTGATCCGCAATGGAGCGAACAACAGATCCTCGAGGCCAACTTGACCGTGGGAAAACTCAAGATCGACAGTCGTCAGGTAGAGCTCATGTCAGCCATCACTGTGGCTGTGTTCGAGATTCTGGAGAAGGTGTGGCGATGTCGAGGTGTTACGCTGGTCGACATGAAAATCGAGTTTGGGGTCAGCTCGAAGACAGGTGGGCATTTCCAATCAATCCCCGCAGCTAGTGCCAAGACAACTGTCAGTAGACTTATCGAACAATCAATGAGGCTATATTGTTCGAAGAATACCTCTTTGCATTTGTAAAAAGAATTCGACCTGCTATCTTTTGTGTCTTTACCAATACCTGATCATCTGTGTTCTTTTATTCCTCTACCTCTTTCTGTGTCGACTATGCAATACTCCAGGCCAGATTATTTTGGCGGATGTGATCGACAATGACTCCTGGAGACTCTGGCCCAATGGTGACAAGCGCCTCCAAAAGGACAAACAGGTGAAGAACGACACGACATTCATAGAAATAGAGCAATTCATTTCGAGTTGAGCTCTCCGGTCTCTCAGAGAAGCGTGTAAGACTAATGCGATATTCCGTGCTGGATTTTTCGCGACAGGTGTTTCGCGATGCGGAAACCCTAACCGACGAGGTGATGAAGAATTTGAAGACCAACTACGAGTGGGTCGCCAATCAACTAGCACTGCCTCTAGATCCTCGACCACATAAGGTCAGAAGTCGATGTTTTTCACCCAAATCGTTGTCGAGTTGTTTATCGGCAAGCAACGTCGTAAAAATCATCTATTCCCTCTCTATCGTCCAGTTGTATGTGCTTATGATTTAACAACATCGACAAAGAACAAAAGGAACAGTGTTTACGCAGGGAAACCCTTGTCGCATACGGCCAAAGATTCGTGTTTTTGTTGTGTGCAGGTGGTCATACTGATGGGATCGCCCTCCGACAAGGAGCACTGCATCAAAATACGCGGTCATCTCACAGCTTTGGGTCTGTGCAGTGACATGAGAGTAACTTCGGCGCACAAGGCAACCGCCTCCACTCTACAAATGATTTCCGAGTACGAAGGTGAGAAGATCAATGAAATTGCCCGTACAACCATTGTACTTCTGGAAGGCAGACATGATCACGACCTCGTTGTATACGTCTATCTGTGTATTTCTACTATCCTATCTTTCAAATTATATTCCCTATACTTGTTAGATTTCAATTCAATTACTCTTCGAAGACTCCCAGCCCTTAACATGCCTGAAAGACTCCTTCACAGCCTTTTCAACATCGCGTTTTCGTTGATTCTCTTCTGTGAAATCCTTTATCCTCTTCCTCTCCGACGAGTCCAACGTCTTCTGTGCTCAACATTTCTCTTACACACAACTGTGCTTTCTTGTGTTTGTAACTTGTTGTTATTCTAGGGACTATTATATCCTAGAGACGTACCGTGGTAGTACAACGCTCCATGTCCCTCACGATCATTTATTCAACGAGTTGTTGGAAAAACTGTTCTCTTTTTGAAGATATTCGCATTGTGTTTGTGCATCTGTGCTTGTTCTTGCCTCGCAGGCCAGGACATTGCTATCGTATTCATCGCCGTAGCTGGTCGCAGCAACGGCTTGGGACCGGTGCTATCTGGCAACACTGATTATCCGGTGATAAACTGCCCGCCGCCACCATCGTCGACCGGTTCATCCGGGGCCACGGCACCAGAAAGTGATGTGTGGTCGTCACTACGAACCCCGTCGGGGCTGGGATGTTGTACTGTGCTCTACCCCGAGGCGGCCGCCCTAACTGCCGCCTCCATAATAGCCGCCGCCGACAGCGCCATCTGGTGTCGACTGCGCGCAAAACGTCTCGCAAACTGGACGCGTCTTTTGTACGCCGATATCGACGCCCTAGCCACAGCCGAAAAATGAACTAACAATGTCGCCAGACGCGTGAAATTCGATGATTTTTTGATGGAAATAAGCGATTTCGAATGTCGTTCTCTTCCAGGGTAGTTTTGGGCTTGTCGCTTCATAATATCAATATACTGAATTTCCTGTATACATATATTCATAGATAAATGGTCTTTATACATCAAATGAGCTTTGAGGTCAGTCCTATACTTATAGGCAGTTAATGAATACAAACACACACACACACACTGAGACATATACATGTGAAGACACACATACAAACAAACTAAAAAGTAGACTTGCTACTGGCGAAATTATGATTGATAATATAGTGAGATATAATATGCGACTATTACCAAATGTATGTGTGTCTATCTAACAAAGCCACACATACACCACTAAATTAAAGAACTACACACGAACGCACACACACACACACGCACACACATACACAAACGAACATACGCGGTTTAGCGGTGAAACGCAGCTTGGCTATTCGGTACTGTCAATAACATATGTGCATAACATCCATGACAATACACAAACAACTTAACAAGGAAATATTGCGCACACACACACACACACACAAGCACGAACACAAACAGACACACAAACAGACAATGAGACCAGACCGAACAACATAATGAGAGCGGATGGAAAAGAATGAGGAAAACACACGCACTTCACACATATAAAGACAGAGAGAGATAAAGAGAGAGATGGGAGAGGAGGTGGCCTACTGTCTTCTTCTTGCCGAACGTTGTCGATCGAATCTCATCTCCATTTCTTCGAGTACCTTGGGCGTGTAGCGCACCACCAGCTTGACAGTGTGCTGGGCCGCTTTGAGCAGCTGTACGGCGCGCTCGTGACTCTCTCCGTCGACGCTGGTTCCGTTGACAGCCAGCAGCTGATCGCCGCGCTTCAAGGCGCCGTGTCGGTCGGCCACACCGCCCGGAATAATGCGGCTGATGTAGATGGGCGAGTTTTGTTCGCGACCGCCCATCACGTTGAAGCCGAGCCCCTCGTCGGTCTTGGGCAGCTGAATGACGCGTGGATGCGCGTGGCCCTCGGACGCCGCGAAAGCCGCCACTGTCGCCTGCCATATGTGCCATATGACACATATACCATAACATATATGACACATAGCAAGCTACATGACATAAAAGGGTGAAGGTTAAAGGCCTCAAGTGACAGCTGCTACACGGGAAGAAGCCGAAGCTTATGAACACACACAGGTGTGTCCCGTGCAGCTCGCTGCCACCGCAGAACCGACCCTCTCCACGCTATGACGCCACAAGAACGGAAGACGTATTAGAGAGGTCACCTCCCCAGAATGCATGACACAACACATGACTGATATCTGGTGCCATAATTTACCGCTGGGTGGACAGGGGCTGTTGGATTATAAAAAATCACCCAATCAAATTCTCCTCCGCCGGGTTTCGAACCACGCATATCCCGCTTGTGAGGCGGGTGTGCTACCACTAAACCACGGAGTCCAACAAACAACATATAGAGATACAGCGATAGAGCAGCAGCAGATGGAGAGGTATTGAAAGACAGCACAGTTGACAGAGAGAGAGGGAGAGAGAGAGAGAGACGGACAGAGGGGAGGAGCACCTTGGCGGTGGCAGAGGCGCGAATGTCGGGAGCGCCAGTGATGTCGACAGTTTCGTAAATGTGTTCGTAAACCTCGCGCGTGGCGTTGAAAAATTCCGACTGCAGCACCTTCTGCAGTGCCGACAATTTGGCGGTTGGCACCTCACCAGCTGTACATGCACACATGCACACAGACAAACATACAAACACACACACACCAACAATGTAGCCTGGAGGTAAGCTAGTAGCGAACCCGAGGAAATGGACAACAGAAGTTAGTATGCAGAAGCGATGATTAAATCACTAAGTTAACTCTTATCACTGCAGTATCTTAGTTAAGAAAAGTTCAGGTAAAAAACCAACTACAACAGAGCGAAACACACACGCAGGAAAAATACTCTCACAATATTATAGACAATTCTTCAAACTCACTCTTTTGTAGTTTGTCGAGTAATTCGATGGCTCGTTTGACATCTGCATAAAAGCAGACAACGCCAATGAGATTAATCAAGATAAGCACCGTCCAAATCAAGACGAAAATAATTAATGAATACTATGAAATTTCAATTTTCATCCGATACTTTGACGGCAAACAGATTGGCGTCCACAAAAATAGGCAATTTTTAAGTGTGCATGATGAAAAAACGTACAAAAATGCGTTAAATTGAGGTGAAAATGTCTTAGATACCGTAAATCTAGTTAGAAGCCAAATTGCTACAAAAAAACAACATCAAAGACATTGATTGGAAGCACAAACCGTTTTGAAGACTGAAAGGTTCCATGGTGGTCATTTTGAAGAGAGCACTGCACTAGCTCGGCCTGCGCAAGCAAAGCATACACTACATATGCTGAGTTTATATATATAGAATAAGCAAAACTACTCGTCATATAATACATAACAACCGCAGTGTTGAAATAATGGAAAGCAGTAATTTCAGGTATCAAACAGATTTGAAACAGCCATATTTCCCAAACGCACTGTATTTTATAGTAACCGATAAAAAGATGAAGGTAAAAGCGCGACAAAAATACAATTCGTCCGATAATTACAAACAGGCGGTACAGTAGTATCAATAGCTCTCAATACGCCCGAAAACCGCATCAGAATAATTCAAAACACCAACAAACGGCCCAAAAATTACCAACTAAAGTCAAATAGAAAAATCAGCACACCAAATCAATACACACCAGACCCAGGAGTATAATCTGGCAGCACTGATAAAAATATGACGATTTTGCCACGCCAATGTTTTATCTGGGAAATGTGTACATCTGGAGATGTTATGAGAATTGTATTACAAATGCGACGCGTAAATGTATTTCAGTCGCGATTATATATTTCACACTATTTGGATGAGAGTAATTTTATCGTGTGAAAGCATGTATAAAAAAGCTATTTATG
The DNA here is from genome assembly GCA_916048095.2 of Sacculina carcini. Lineage (NCBI taxonomy): Eukaryota > Metazoa > Arthropoda > Thecostraca > Sacculinidae > Sacculina > Sacculina carcini. Next base: position 2,341,277 of record OU696580.1, on the reverse strand, counting down.
AGGTCTCGGGTAATTTTATAGTGATAATATAGGTGTCGCACATTGTTATATTCTGTGTGTGGTTTCTTTATATGTTTTTTAATAATATAATTGCTCAAGACACCACACTTTGATATGTGCGATCTTAAAACGACTGTGACAATATATATTTCACCAAAATACCAGTGTCATTTATTGTATTGTTAAAAAAGTACCAATTCAACGGTCTGCTGTATACATGAAGGTAAGTTTAGGTAAGGTAATGTGTATTTATGAAGCGCAAATATTTACACACACAGTTTCAGATGCGCTGCAGATAAACAATATTGAACACAAAGAAAGAACAGCATAAGACATCACAGAAACACAGACAGATGTTATAAACACAAGACATCATATGTGTTTGATCACATATACACATACAACATGAACACAAATGACAAATACATTTTCATATAATATACACACATTTCGATCAACTATAGAATTTTTCGAAAATAAATGTTTTCCAGTGTTTCCGGGAGGATGATAGCGAGTCTTGCTCTCGAAGATAGTTTGGCAGTGAGTTATAGATCCTAGGGGCTGCGTACTCAAGTTAAAACTGGAAACTATTTTGGGAGAGACAATTTCATAAGTTTGATTCAAGTAGTGTATTTGAAGGTTGGATCAAGTTTCACGCATATTCTGCACCGCTCCATTCCGTTGTCAGCTGCATTTTTAATGTCGCCACACTTATCATCCTTCTGAAACACAATGACAATTTTAAACGCCTCTGAAAATCATTAATAATCATTTATTTAACAATCATTTATTGAACCACATATTTATTTATTGTTGATTGTTATTTAATTGAAAGGTGTAGGCGGAGTGTGATATTACGGAGTGCAATCGGATGAAATGAGTATTATTTAATTTTTCGAATTATTTTCGCTCTAGAATTGTTTAATTTTTCAACTCTTTTTCTCTTTATATTTTTAGTTAGTTTCCAGTACACATGGGGGGGCCAACCGCAGGGTGGTAATAGTACACTTGCACTCTTCCCCCATGCTACTGGACTTGCTTGTAATTAATAATAATAATAATGCGTGCTTATTTCATAGACACCTGAGCTGGGAATACGTTTGCCACTCTCCATTGGCGAGACAAAACGACAAACTGAAAGCTGCCAAGGAAAAAGAGCAGCCATTCACTCAGGGCTGCCACGCACCAACGATATCGGCTGTAATCTCGACGCCACGTGTAAGCACCCATCACTGGAAAAATAGACAAGCAAATAGACATGCAAATAGACAAGCAAAAAGACAAACTCAGCAGAATTTAAATAAAGTGTATAGTTATTTTGAGATTTTTTAGGAGGCCAAAGAAAATTAAATAATGACAATATGGTTAATATCACAGAGACAAAAAAAACAAAATGTCTTAAGGCCACAAATTGTATAATAATGTGTTTTTGAACAAACAATTCTGTAGCGAGTTTGTGTGTGTGTGTGTGTGTGTGTGTGGTGTGTGGTGTGTGTTTGTGTGTGTGTTATGTAGGTCTACCATTGTTGTCGCATGTTTGAATCATGAGATACAGGTCATCTATGAATTCTTCACTGAATTGCTGGTTGAATACCATAAATCCCAGGCCAAATGCTACACATGCGAACATAATGCTTCGTCTCACACGCTGTAGATGTCTGATCGAAGTCGATCGGCTACAAAGACACGCGTCCATAAGAACCTGACAAGATAAATAATAAAAATATTACCAAGCAGATATAAGCACAAACATACAAAAGACCCACAAACTGACAATATAAATATTCAAGCATGCATTCTAAGTTGTTTATTCAATCGAAAAACGCGTGTGGTACATTCAAAGAAAATTGGAGAAATATAAAAAACAGCTACAGTGGTGAAAATTGGTTGAAAATAGATTAGCCAGAAAAAAACCAGTATAGACCAGCCTAAACCAGCACATATTGACCTATATATTTTTAGATATGCCCGAACGATCGTACACACATAGACGGACGGCTTATAGAATTCGCCAAATGAAATTCTCCTACGCCGGGTTTTGAACCACGGACCTCCCGCTTGAAAAGCGGGTATGCTACCACTGCACCACGGAGTCCAAAATCAGTTCAATTTAACCGGGGGTTTAAAGAAATTATATGGTGAACTCATGCATAATATTTTTCCCGAAAAACGTAGTTTTGCTTAATCCTCTTGAAGAAGTTTTATGAATAAAACATTTCGTTATTACGTCGTTGGTATTTGTATATTTTCGTATACAGCCATCAAGAATCGAGGTGGTGTGAGAAATGAGTGCTGATTTGAAAGGGGTGCCTGAACACAACAACAACAACAACAACAACAACAACATGTCCTGGAGCTGCGAGGACTGGAGTCTCCATGGTCTGCATGGTCCTGGAGCTGCGACGTCTACGTCGTGGGACCACCCTCCAATCTGGAGGCCAAACCGCAGCAACAACCCTTCCAGCCTCGCCAGAACGGCGGGGCTGTCGAGCTCCTGGGATCGGCTTCGGTCACCCGGGTTCCACAGGTCTTTTTTTTCAGCTCAGTGCAACTGGCACAAATCGTGACACCACGCTACACATACACAAACAACAGACACAGTACCAACACCGCTCGCCTCACACTTTCATTTCCACGCATGTCACTGTCTCCTGCGGGGGCGTCGAGATATGATCCGCTCGCGATCATTTCTCGTATGCTCACACTCGCAGGAGACGTAGAACCACATCCAGGCCCGAGACACACATACACCTGCCACATATGTACACAGCCACTCACTACACGCCGACACACAAAAGGCTCAGTTCAGTGCAACTCCTGCCTGAACTGGTGCCACACCACATGCACATCACTCCACAACATCACACAATACACGAGCTCATTCATCTGCTCATTATGCACACCAAACTCAACAACACCTGCACGTACACCGACACTGGCACATTCACCATCAACATCAGTCACCTCTGTCTCATCACCATCGACATCATCGCGGTCATCAGCACCACCGACATCACCATCATTCCCATCTTCACATGCAACTCGTTCATCCTCACACTCACCAACAACTTCGTCCTCCTCACAAGCATCACTATCACCATCAGCACCATCCTCACTATCATCACCATCAGTTCTGCCATCATCATCACACTCACCACCACCACCACCTCCATCAACAACTCAACATCTCAACAACACTCTCACTCGCACAAACACCAACTTACACCGCACACACAACATCAACATTCTACAGCTCAACATCGACGGCATCAACACAAAAAAACACGAATTAACACACTTCCTCACACGACACTCCATTCACATAGCACTCATACAGGAAACAAAATTGCAACAGCACCACAGAACACCCACCTTTCACAATTATACTACCATCCGCCAAGACCGCACTAGCGGTCGAGGCGGAGGCCTCATCACACTCATACACACTCATACTATCAACTACACAAACACCAGCACACAGACACAAACACTTCTACCACCAAACGACACCACAACAGAACAACAATCGATACAAATACGCACTGGCTCACACTCACACATTTCAATCATCAACGTATACATTCCACCACAAACTTCACCAACAGTACCTCGCAACTACACACCAGATATACGCAGCCTCACAAACACACCTAACACAATACTGGGCGGTGACTTCAACGCCAAAGATCCTGCCTGGTACACACACAATCCACTCACCAACAGAGGCACAGACATACTACAACAAACAGAACACCTCTACATTCTCAACAACACTCACCAACACACTCACACCACACATCAGGCACACTATCATTCGACATCACCTGACATCACATTTTGCACACCGGATCTCACTCACACAACCACTTGGAAGGTGGTCAAAGAGCTTGGCTCAGACCACCTTCCAATCGTCATCACCACCAAAATCAGAACTGCACCAAACACAACCAGACGCACTTACACAAATTACACAAAAGCCAATTGGTCACAATTCACACACGACACGGAACTAGCATTTACGCAACTCAACACAACAGACATCACAGACATAAACAAAACAGTCCAAACATTTAACAGCATCATACACAAGGCAGACAAACAACACATCCCAAAAGGACACAGAAAACACCACAGCCCAAACTTTACACAATAAATACACACACTCATCAAACAACGTGACACACTGAAACACTCTCCGACACCACACTCACACAATACATCCGAACAAATACACGCACTCAACACCACAATCAACACCAAGATACATGAACAAAAATCACTGAACTGGCACAACTACATAAAAACACTAGATCACAGATCAAACACCACAAAACTATACAACACACTGAAAAGCATCACACTCTCAAACAGCAATATATCACGCACACACGCAGCCATCACGACCGACACATCATCTGTACCATCAAATAAACAACAAGCAAACACACTCATTAACCACTACTCACACATCAGCCACATCACTCCTACACAAAAAGACAGGACAATCATCAGACGTAAACACACATTCAGCACAGATCCACTATACACACCATTCACACATGCGCACTGCGCATGGCATATAATGGATTCACATCTCGGGAGACGTGAAATGTAAAATATGAAAAATATGAATTTGAATCGTCCTATATCGAGGCATATTGGCAATTTCACAACAATTCCATATTAGCGATATAATGGGCGTTCTCGGGTGAAAAAAAGTTACATTTGGGAAGAAGTATGTTAGTTATTCGTATGACTAAATGCTTAAATGATAAAATATACGCCGAGTTCAATAAAAGAGTGATTTTCCCCTTAAAGACATTTGAGTGATAATTATTAGATTCAGTGATGAATATTGTGAACATTTTCGTAATAATCGCAAGGTTACTAAGGCCCTCTGCTACGCTACTAATGTTGGAGCACTACAAGAATAAATTGAAACTTAAAAATAAGAGGGAAATTGATAAAAATGCCATTTTAATAAGTAGAAACAATTTCTAATATTAAACATTTATGCATGATAATGTATAAAAATATGGCAAAAACAATTTTTACTCACCACTCAAGTGTACACGGTGGACCTCACTAGATTCAACTAAACAGCTCAAACACTAGTTGAGATGTTGGGGCTGGCAGTTTGACTGACAAATTATTTGTCCTTAGCCGCGTACAACCAAGGCAGCCTGCTGATTTCAGTCATAACAGATTCTGAGTGAAAACACGGTTTCCACACAAATATGACAGGATTCATCAATGTCCACACAATCTGACTTCCATCCAGGATTTTCACGCACATTTCGTTCGATACAAACAAACTTAGCAGGCATCTTTCTCTGGTTCACACCTGTATGGGTTTTCACATTCTTTGTGGGCGACACGTCAAATGTGATCGATGTGCCGTGATCACAGCCTTGGTCATGTATGCTTGTGTGCATTAGAATGTGTGGATTCTTTACTTTTCCATAAGTTTAACTATTACCAAGCTGCGGTAGATACATTTTTTCATGCTGATTCCGAAAATGTATATTTTATTGGATTCAATGAGAAAACCTTTTACGGAAGTCAAGTTGAAACATCCATTTTGTCGTGAAATTGCGATCGTGTAGCGTTTAATTGGCTGCCTTTGATTTTAAAATTATTGTGGTTTGTTTGTTTGATTGTTGAATTGTAGTTGAAGTCACCATGGAAAGGATGCAGTTTTAACGCAGATTTAGAAATTTTTTGTATCAACATTCATGCGATACTTTTTCGCTCAAATTAGCTGAAAATGCGGTTATTCAATCAAATTCCGGTAATCATACGCCAAAAAATAATATATTAATAATATATTCAATAAAATAAGCGTAATAAATAATATGTATTAAATTTAGTATTATACCTCGTGTAATATGACTCTGCGCGCACAGACTTACTTGTAAATAATGTACATGTATTTCAGAAAAAAGAAGACAATATAATACGCAATTTTTAAATACACGTGAAATACTGGATTCACCGCAATTTCATATTAGCGTTAATTCTAAAACGCACCGTAGTGTTCATGTAGTGTGTGCGCAATGCGCATACATTTTCCTGTCAGTCCTGATACTAAGATCCGTGTGGACCCGGGTCCGAGAATCGGAACCGTGTGGACTCGGATCCGTGTGGAGCCGGGTCCGAGAATCGGAACCGTGTGGACTCGGATCCGTGTGGACCCGGGTCCGAGAATCGGAACCGTGTGGACTCGGATCCGTGTGGACCCGGGTCCAAGAATCGGAACCGTGTGGACTCGGATCCGTGTGGACCCGGGTCCGAGAATCGGAACCGTGTGGACTCGGATCCGTGTGGACCCGGGTCCAAGAATCGGAACCGTGTGGACTCGGATCCGTGTGGACTCGGATCCGAGAATCGGAACCGTGTGGACTCGGATCCGTTTGGACCCGGTTCCAGAACCGGTTCCGAGTCTCGGACCCGGTTCCAATACCCACGTAGCAGAACCGTCAGAACCGGTTCCGGAACCGGTTCCTGCCCAGCCCTAATGCGCAGACACGACACATCATACACAACATCAAACAATCATCAGCCTGTGGTCCAGATGGAATAAGTAACATCCATCTAAAACATCTTGGTCCACAAGGCTTACAGACACTCACCAACATATCCAACTACAGCTTCTCACACAACACAATACCTCACATCTGGAAAACGGGCATCATCATCACACTACACAAACAAGGCACAGACCCCACGCTTCCTTCTTCACATCGTCCAATCACACTGCTCTGCACACCATCAAAAATCACAGAACGCCTCATACTCAAACTCATCACACCACAAATACCACTATCACAATCACAACACGGCTTCAGATCACTGCACTCCACAACCACACTGCTCACAAAACTCACACAGACCATGATGGGTAACATAAACACAACAAAACCACCACACAGAACACTACTCATAACACTCGACATCAGCAAAGCCTTCGACAGAGTTCCACGACACAATCTCACAAACAAAATACTAGACACCACACTTCGCAATAACACTAAGAGATGGTTGGCCAACTACCTCGCTGGCAGATGCGCCCATGTGAGGTACAATGGACAATCATCTCACACACGCAACATAACAAACGGAGTCCCTCAGGGCTCCGTTTTAGCACCAACACTATTCAACCTATACCTACATGACATGCCAGCACCCAACACTCCATCCATACAGATATCATCATATGCAGACGACATCACAATCACAAGCACACACAGACACGCCGACACAGCAGTGCACACACTACAACCTTACATCAACACACTACAACAATGGTTCAGCACAAACCAACTGAACATTGCACCTGCCAAATCCACAGCCACACTCATCACCAACTGGACATCCGAACACAACTACACACCACAAATCACCATCAACAACACGATCATCCCACACACGCACACACCAAAAATACTAGGCGTCACATACGACACACAACTCTCATTCAAACAGCACATCACCAACATTAAAACCAAGGTCACTCCACGCCTCAACACACTGAAAGCACTCTCACACACAACTTTCGGACACAACAAAGACACCACAACCACCATATACAAACAGTACATCCGACCCGTGATAGAATATGCTAGCCCCGCATGGGCTAGCAATCTCGCAACACGCCACACAAACACACTTCAAACACTTCAAAACACCGCACTCAGAACAATCACAGGATGCACAGCTACCACACCAGCAGACCACCTTCATCACGAAACCAAAATACTCAAACTGACACACCACCTAGACATGAGAGGCACACAAACACTCGCAGCAGCAGTCACCAACACAGCACATCCACTACATCACCTCACAACACAAGACAACACAGACAGAAACATAAAAACAACACCAAGCACACTTTACCACAGCCAAATTCTCACATCACTTCCACCAGCTCCCCCACGCACATCAATCAAGAAACACATACACACAGAGATCGCACGGAAAGCCATACACTCACTACAACACAATACACTCCTACAAAAACACCCACCGGACATACACAAATCAGAAAACACACTCACAAGGGAATACAAAGTGCATCTGGCCAGGTTGAGATGCGGTCATCATCCTGCCCTTCTGTCATATCAGAAAAGGTTGAATGACTCAATCGACGACACCTGTCCAGATTGCAATTCAGCACCACACACCATCACACACATCATGCAACACTGCACAGCACACACACAACTCAGACGCCAACACAAAATTACATCTATCAGAGACCTGTGGAACAACCCGGTCGGTGCCTTGTCTTTCCTCAGGAGCTCGAGGTTGCTCGGTCAGACAACCTGAGGAACAACAACAACAACAACAACAACAACAACAACAACAACAACAACAACAACAACAACATGTATTTAATATAGCGCCAAATATACCATGGTGCGATGACAGGATGAGATAAAAAAATAATATAGTATGTATGTTTATAAAAGAAATGAAACAAATGTCAGAATAGCTAAGAGCATGACAGACAAAGTTTAACAGGCGTATATACACAAGAAAAACACGAACCCATTCAGCAGGGAGAGGTAGACACAAGAAGATGTGCATGCAGTGCAGAAGAGAAGGATCGAAGTGAAGGGGATGACCGGATACGAGAAGGCAAGGAGTTATAGAGACGAGGAGCAGAGAATTAGAAAGATTTCGCCGACCAAGGCGACTCCAAAACTGCTCGAGGACAGTGAAGAGAGTGAAGACGACGACCTGAGTGTTGAGGTTCAGATAGTAGAGAGCGGAGGTAAGAAGGAGAGGAGGGTGAGCGGATAATTTTAAAGATAAGACAGCATAGTTTATAGTTGATCCGAGCCTGAACAGGAAGCACTGATAGCACTGAAGCACTGAGCCTGAACAGGAACAATGATAATGATTGAGTACCACGACACTAAACTCACCTGCATCAGCCAATAGTACAAAATAAATTGAATTGCCGTTGAACTGACGCCGGAATGAACTGCTGGTGACAATTTTTGCGATGTCACCATACCCACAGAGAAGCAAACGGATCCAACCACACCGAAAAATAAGGAAATACGATTGAGGAGCTTGAACAACTGACGAACGTTGACTGAGCACAAACTGTAGGATTGCCTGTGTAGATCGTGCTGTATATAGCTGGTGAGCAGAACTGTTTGCGACAGTGTACAAAAACAATGTGTCACATTTCAAGAAGTTTAAAAATAAAATTATCACTGCATTCTATCTATATATAAAAATTTAACTGTGTTTTATTAAGAAAAACAAATTTGGCTGTATTTTATTTTAATAAATTACCACCGAATTATATTTTACAAAATTAACACTGTACTTTATTTAAATAAGAACATTATTATTGTATTATATTTAAAAATTGGCAATGCCTCTATTTGAAGACTATCACCGTATTTAATACAGATTAAATTTATATATATATATATATAATCTTCAAGGCACTGTAGAGAGAGAGAGAGAGAGAGCGTGTAAAGGATTCTGTGTAAAGGCTTGTGTAAAGGCTTCTGTACAAGTAGACTATTTCGAGTGTAGATGTAACCTGCGTACGAGCTCAACTGGCATATGACACAATTGATGGACGACTCCGGAGTACAGTTGATAACGTCGCTTATATAGGGCACAAGCCAAACGGAATGACCCATACTGGCCGATAGAAAATAACTGAGGACAAATGCATTAATTATAAGACACACACACACACACACACAAACATAAACACATACACCTATATTCCAATGATTCATATACGTCATGTCAATATTGATAAATACTTGATAATGTTCATTAATATTAAATATATATACTACTTGATGTTATTGTACTGCTTGCGGCAATATTCAACTGTGAATGGGCGTATTTGGCTACAGTTATTCAAAGACTTAACCTGACTTAACCTAACCTAACCGCATATTTGAATAGTGTTTGTGACACATAGGCGCTATTCGTTATTTTAAGCATATCTTAAGCAATTACATGAAATATTTACAATTTAACCCGACAAGGGTCAACTATATTGGGATGAATGACTCAGAACACACTCATAAAGCCTTCATTTTCCCGTATATCACATCTACTTGAAACAAGTGGCGGCGCCAGATTTTTCCACAGGGGGGCTAAGCAAAAAGATGCAGGGGTTTGGCAAAACATGAACAACTACATTCAAAATGTTCATGATGGGGATTGTTTGGGGGGGCCCAGGGGAGAGGGGGGCTTAACATTTTGGGGGGTTCAGCCCTCCAAGCTCATCCTTGGTGACGCCACTGCTTGGAACTGAAGGAGACCAGCTCGCTTACCTCAATGTTGGTCCGAGTATGGAACCCCAGCCGGCAAATAATGGAATCAAGTAGAAGTTGTGACTGTCCAAGCCAGGAATACTGCTGTAGAATACGAGAAAATGTTCAAAAAGATTAAATGCCTCAAGTGACAACTGCTACACGGGAAGAAGCCGAAGCTTATGAACACACACAGGTGTGTCCCGTGCAGCTCGCTGCCACCGCAAAACCGACCCTCTCCACGCTATGACGCCACAAGGATGGAAGACGTATTAGAGAGGGCCACCTCCCCAGAATACATGACACAATACATGACTGATTTCTGGTATCATTTACTGCTGGTTGGACAGGGGCTGTTGGATTATAGAATTCACCCAGTGAAATTCTGCTCCGCCGGGATTCGAACCACGGACCTCCCGCTTGTGAGGCGGATGTGCTAACCACTACACCACAAAGTACAAACACCTAGAGTCCAAAGAAAATAACTTGTGACATCACCTCTTCATCGTACGGCGAGAAATATCAAACTAACACACGTACACATACATAAATACAAGACAAATACATACACACAAATACCTACACATAAACAAACACAGACACACACACACACACACACACACACACAAATTCAAAAGACACACATACACACACAAACTCAAAACACACATACACATACATATATACAAACTCATACTAATAAGGCAAACAAATACACATACACATACACACATACACACGAATACGTTTAACTAACGCATATGTGAATATATTGGCATTTCATCACGTAATTAAGCAAAAAAACAAATTTCAAAAGACTCACAATGATAAGACGCTGCGTTTCTTCAATGACATCCTCTGCATTATTGCAAGATGAAAACTCAAACTATTCAACTACATGAACTAACATACCAACATTTGCAACACAGCTCCTACTAACATTTGCAACACTACGGTGAATGTGTATGTGTGTGTGTGTGTGTGTGTGTGTTTACCATGGGCGTATATCCTGGGGGTATGGGGGTGTATATACCCACGGAAAAATTTTCTGGGGGGAGTAATATGCCATTATACCCCCCGATAATTTTGCTGAGTTCAGTTCATTGGGTATATTGTCATCAAAATCAGCATAGCAAAAAAGTAACAATATAGGATAAGTGTGTATGTTTGCATGCAATTATATGCAATATAATTTTCATTGGGGTATGTGTGTTGTAATTGAATAGGCCGAAAATGGTTGAGGATCTCATGCAATTCACCAACTGAGTCTACTTTGAACACTAATGCATGATGGCTGTCATCCCCCCGAGCCTCGACACAAATCTACGCCCTTGGCGTTTGCAAGTGTCGTGCAAATCCGGTTGTGTTGTTTGTGAAGTGTTGTAGCTGCAGCGTGGCGCCATCTAGAGTTGAAACATACAATCATTCTAGCCCGGCAAAAATCATTCAACCTTCACAGCAGTAATTCCTGCATCACTCCGCAACCTAAATAATCATAGTTTTATTCCAATTGCCTGATCTCAATTTTTTATTCAAATTACTTTATTCATTTTTCATTTGTACATCATCACAAAGGCTCTTGGATTATACAAAATTTATATATACAGATATACAAAATAAATTGTATCGAATTGCATTAAATTTGAATATTGGTAAATAATATCGTATGTCGTATATTTATATTTTAAAATTCCTGATTACTCTAGCGCGCCGTTAATAATACGTTAGCGGTTTGTTTACCCACCTTATAGAGTGGCTTATGTCTATTTGCATTTGTCCGATTAGTTTCACGCAGTTTATTACAATCGAAACGATGACGCGCGGTGGTCTTCGCGTTTTATCTCGCGCTCTGTCCTCGCAAGCTCCTGTAGCTCTGCCTTTTTCAGCCGTTCCTGGACCAATGGCATTACCTTTCGTAGGCTCTCTCTGGACGTACAAATTAGGTATTTCTCCTATCTTTACGCTTTTTCATCCTTAACGAAAAATACAATGCTTAATTTTTTCATGTCAACTATGTTTATTTTCGAACAGGAGTTTGTCTATATTAATGTGTAACAGGACAGAAGACTAAAACTGTATTCGCACACAGGCGCACGTGGCATCATTGCCCCACGCGCGCCTACAAGACGTCACAACACTGACAACACTCGAACACGACTCTCCACGCTCACACCGTGACATACGGGAGCACACACAGACATGCACAGGCCTCACATCCACCGAAACAACCAATCAGCGGCGAGCCGGTCACTCGCTCACCGCCGCGGGGCATTAACACTTGACAAAGACACACACACACACATATGCACGCACACACACACACACACACACAGCTATACACACTTGCTCACACACTCGCACGCAATACATAATTTAACTGTAAACGATCACACCACATAATGATTACCGAATTTTATTAGTGTGTTGCATAGTTTAATTGTATTATTATTTCTACCTCGTCTTAAGGTGTATTCACGATTTTAAAAGTCTCATCTTCTATTTGTACGCATACGTGCTGCCTTTGGTGTTTGTGTGTGTTTTTGTGTGTGCTTTGTGTTTGTGTGTAGGACTATACCGGATGTCCAGATATCACGAAACACTGCGCCGTTTATACGAGCAATACGGTCGTGTTGTTCGTCAGCGATTTGCCGGCAGTACTGTGATTCATGTCTTTCATCCGGACGATGTCAAGTGGGATTCTCATTAATCGAGATTTTACCTGCCTTTTTCACCATTCCGCTACGTTATGCTCTGTGTGGTATTTACTTGCCGTTTTCTTTGATTTTTTCTGTGCTATTCTTTATGTGTTACTCTTCGTATTTTGTATATTTTAAACTCGCTCCGTTTTCTATTGCTTATTTTTCTGTCTGCTGCTAGTCTTTTCTATGTCTATAACTATATTCAACTTCTCTTTCTCTTTCTAGAATCTAATCTATTTTTTCTAAAATAACAAATCTAGCTTTCTTTCCTTCTAGTATCTCAATTTTTGTTCTCAACTTTCTTACCCACTGGCGTTGTGTGTGTGTGTATGTGTGTGTGTGTGTGTATGTGTGTATATTTTTTACAGAATTGTTCACCAACACGAGGGAAAGTTTCCCGATGTTCCTCCGTTGCAGGAGACGGCGCTAATCTATCGCAGACAGAAGGGATTCAGCTTGGGCCTGGGAAATACGTGAGAAAATGATCCAATCGCAAATGTATTTTGTGTGTGTGTGTGTGTCTGTGTGTAAATTGTAAGTTTATTGTCACACACACAAACAATACAATAATAAGAAAATATGAACAAATCAAGGTGACAAATGTCCGCCGAGCGTGAGCTCCTTAGCGGACATGAAAGTTAGTACAATAGCGGATCTGAAGGTTTTGGACAATGTGACAATTGAAAAAGACAATACTATGCAAAGTGGGATTATATATCATTCATCCAAAAGTACAAACACAATTGTCAAAAGCATACACACACACACAATAAGCAGAAATCGCTCAAGCAAAACTGCGAATTCAATCTCCTAAGGATACTGAGTACACTGTAAATCCAACAAATATTTCTTTATATACTTTTTGATCAGTGATTTATTGTGTCAGTGTATGTGTGTTAGTGTGTGTGTTTTGTTTGTGTGTATGTGTGTGTGTCTGTGTTTGTCGCTGTATGTGTATGTATTTGTGTGTGTTTGTGTGTGTGTATGAGTGTGTTTGTGTCTGTTGTGTTTGTGTGTGTGTGTGTGTGTGTCTTTGTGTGTGTGTGTGTACTAGTCTGTATATGTACTAGTCTGTTGTGTGTGTGTGTGTGTGTGTGTGTGTGTGTGTGTATGTGTGTGTGTGTGTGTGTGTGTGTGTGTGTGTGTGTATGTGTGTTTGAGCGCTTTTGAGACCCTCGGGTGAAAAGCGCGATATAAATGTCTTAATGTAATGTAATGTGTGTCTCTCTGTGTATATGTATGTGTGTGTGTTTGTGTGTGTATGAGTGTGTTTGTGTCTGTTGTGTATATGTATGTGTGTGTATGTGTGTGTGATTGTTTGATTGATTTATTGATATGATTAAGTGATTGTATGTGTGTGTGTCTTTGTGTGTCTCTGTGTATATGTATGTGTGTGTGTGTGTGTCTGTTGTGTTTGTGTGTGTGTGTGTATGTGTGTGTGTGTGTGTGTTTGTGATGGTTTGATTGATTTATATGATTAAGTGATTGCATGTGTATGTGTATGTGTGTGTGTTTGCAATGGTTAGCAACGGGAAGCAGTGGTATCGGTTGCGCAGTGCCGTGCAACAGATGATGATGCGACCTAGTCACGTGACCGTCTTCCTGCCTTTGGCCAATCACGCCGCCCGCCAGCTGACCTCACGACTGGCCACCGACCTCACTGACCTGGGTCACGTGACCCACCTAGAACAGCTGATCTACAAATGGGCTCTGGAATGTCAGCTATTATTAGCATTATTTATTATGTATTAAAATCAATAGATTATGATGTATTCATGTATTTTTGTGTGTGTGTGCGTATTTATGTCTGTATTTATCTGTGTGTGTGTGTGTGTGTGTGTGTGTGTGTGTTTGTGTGCGTATTTATGCCTGTATTTATCTGTGTGCTTGTGTATTTATGCATGTATGTATGTGTATCTGTATGTTTGTGTATCCATGCATTTATATATTTGTATTTGTGCATGTGTATGTGTGTGTGTGTGTGTGTATTTATATTTCAACGTGTCTGTACGCATGTCTCTGTGTATGTTTGTGTGTGTATGTGTGTGTTTGTGTATGTGTGTGTCTGTGTGTGTG
>OU696580.1:2293701-2323701 GCA_916048095.2 Sacculina carcini | reverse complement strand
TGTGTTTGTGTTAATTTTCAGACAGTGCCAGCTATGTTGGCTGTTCTTTATTGCCTGTCGCGAGCGCCTTCTATACAGACGCAGCTCTATAATGACATTTGTGACGTCACATCTTCGTCGGCGCCTATTGGCCGCGACGGCAGCGAACAGTGTGACGTCACCGCTGACGTCATCAATCGTCTTCCGCTTTTGCGCGCTGTTGTTAAAGAAGCCCTCAGGCGAGTACTGGATTCGTCTAGTCCAGTGGTTCTCAACCTGTGTGAGGGAAATTCCCCTGTCTGGTGGGGAATGGAAGAGTTGCCAAGTGTGAAGCTAAAGGTCGGACAGAACAGGACAACTATGTGTGTGTTTTTATCAATTCAGATTAGTTTATTTCTGTTTCTAATGACCTCTAATGACATTTACTTTGATGTAACAACTGAATTTATTGAATTTATCAGCGCTGTGTTGTGTGGAAAATGAAGATGAGATGGCTCATTAAGAAGTGGCGAATCAGAGGAAAAATGGTTAAGAACCACGGGTTTATATACATAAAATAATTAATTTGTACAATTAATTTTAATTCTCATTAATACATTTGGACACTGTGCTAGTGTCTGGCTAGATATTTGTCTAGAAATGCTAGAAAATCAAGAATACGTTATTACTATCGGTATTATTAACATTTTTATTATTTAAATAAATATACATGGTGAATTGTGAAAAACTGGTGTATGTATGTGTGTTTGTCTGTGTGTGTGTGTGTGTGTCTGTATTTGTGTATGTGTGTGTCTGTATTTGTGTATGTGTGTGTATCTGTATTTGTGTATATGTGTGTGTCTGTTTGTGTGTGTTTGTCTGTGTGTGTGTGTGCGTGTGCTTGTGTGTATGTGTTTGTGTATGTGTGTGTGTGTGTGTGTGTCTGTATTTGTGTATGTATGTTTGTGTGTCTGTGTTTGTGTGTGTGTGTGTGTGTGTTTGCATGTGTGTGTGTCTGTGTGTATGTATGTTTGTGTCTCTGTTTGTGTGTGTGTGTGTGTGTGTTTGCATGTGTGTGTGTCTGTGTGTATGTATGTGTGTGTCTCTGTTTGTGTGTGTTTGTGTATGTGTGTGTGTCTGTATTTGTGTATGTATGTTTATGTGTGTGTGTTTGTGTCTGTGTGTGTGTGTGTCTGTGTTCACGTTGGTTACGACAGGTTGTACCCGATAGGCACGGAGGTTTCGCGCCGAACCAATCAGGATCTGGTTCTGGGCGGTTACCACATTCCGGCCGGTGTGAGTTTTCCATGCCCACACGCTGGGGAAAATTTCCCAACTAGGAAATGGGAATGAGCTCTTTCAATTGTAAACTCAAATTCAATTTTCGGATGAAATTTTGAACAAATTGAGTTATTTCCAGTTGAACGTACAATTATGTAGTGTATTCTTTTATAAATCACAACCGAAAATTCACAATTAAATCGATTTTTTTTTTACAATTTCCATTTTTTTCTTCACTTTGTCTGCTATACATGTCTACGTGTATGTATGTCTGTATGTGTGTGTGAGTGTATTTTATCCTAACGCTTTGTCTGTTTGTCTGTATGTCTGTCTGTCGAACAGACACACGTGGATCTCAATCAGAGTGTACATCTGCGTTCATCCGAATGGTTCTCACAACCCAACAATTTTCTACCGCATCGCTGGCTCCCTAATAATAATAATAATAATAATTATAATTATAATAATAGCCAGATTCAGCAGCGTGCCAGCGCATCTGTTCATCCGTATTTGCATATTCCTTTTGGACACGGCACTCGTATGTGCGCCGGTAAGATTTGGCGTGTCTGTCTGTCTGTCTGTCCGTGTGTGTGTGTGTGTGTGGGTAATCTTTCACCAGACAAAGATATAATAAGGATAAATAAAAAAATAAAGATAAGGCATAAGAAGTTTGTCAGCTTTTGGAAATTGTGAATCGTTTTTGTATTATTTCCGAGAATTGTTCGATTATAAATCGTTGACTTTTTTGTGATCGTTTTTATTTTCATTTTAATCATTTTCAATTTATCAATTTTTTTTTATATATTCTATCTGTTTTATTTATTTATCTTTTGCTGGCTCAATTCAGGGCGTCGATTCGCCGAACAAGACATTCACACGACAATTGTGCATCTGCTGAAACGCTTCCGATTGGTGGCCTCGGGCGATGACGTCATCGAAGCGGATGACGTCACGCATTGTGGCAGTCAGCTGATGCGGCAGCGCTACGAAACCCTATTGGTTCCCGATCAGCCAATCAGCGTGCGATTTTTGCCGAGAAAGCGCGCGCATCAATGAATCGTGCACTTTCACTTTGTGAATTTTTCTACCGATTTTTTTCCTATGAGACGATAGAGTACTTTTGGAAAAAAGTGAATTCAATTGAATTAGTCGATTTATTACGCAAGAGGCTTGTATTTTTGTACAATTTCAAATTGTGTATATGTATACTATGAGGTGTTATCGAAAATGGTCTATTTTTTCGAAACAAACATTCATTATTTAATTGTATTCGACTAGATTTGACTGCATACTCAACAGATATTTATCATATGTGTATGTGCGTGCGTGTGTAAATGAAGACTTTTTTTCAGGGGCAATGAGATTTGTATGCATGATTTTGTTGTCATTTTTTCTTGTGTCAGCATTTATTTGGGGAGATATTTTATCATAACGCCTTATCTTTTTTGGTCGAATCGAATTTGTTGTTTAGCCGAAGAGAGCATTTACACTTGGCACAGTATGTTAATTACTTGATAGAACGCCTCAGAGGGTAAATATGAAATGATATCGTGTTTTTAGTCTAGGAGTGCGCGGGGAAGAGTTGCCAAGTGGGAAGCTAAAGATCGGACAGAACCGGACAACTATGTGTGTTTTCATCAATTCAAATTCGTCTATTTTTGTTTCTAATTACCTCTTGACATTTACTTTGATGTAACCGACTGAATTTATTGAATTTATCAGCGCTGTGTTGTGTGGAAAATGAAGAGTTGGCTCGTATTAAGAATTGGGGAATAAGTGAGGAGAAAATTATTAGGCACCTATGATCTAGAAACATCTAAACCTTCGACCTAAACCCAGATCCCGAATCAGATCTTGATTAATAAATCAGATATGGTTGTCTTCTAGCTTGGTTACATCAAGAGCCCATTCCTGATGATGTTGATCGTTTTTGGGATGTTGCAAATCATGCACAATTGCAGCAGTCTTCAACGGATGAAAACTCAACTAAATTCCTAGCGTATATCTGCTATGAGTCGCGTTTGACGTTTAGTTTGATTTTGTGGGACCTTGCAATTTGGTGAAGTGTGTATGTGTATGTTTGTGCGTGTATCGTAACAAACATTGGCTAATACGAAGTACAAATATACAGGTGTTATGACGTGATGTGTGTTTTCCTGTGCGCTGTGTCGTCTTGAAAGGCGGTCTGGAATTCACGTCATGGGAAGTGGTCATACTATGTGTGTGTGTGTGTGTGTGTGTGTGTTGTGGGCTATTCATTGAGGGTCTGAGGAGCGGGATACCGTTTCAACAACTTGCTGAACTTGTTGAAGACTCTGCACAATGTTCTGCGCGTCTCTGCTCCAACACACACACGCACACACACACATACATACAAGTTAAAGGCCTCAAGTGATAGCTGCTACACGGGAAGAAGTCGAAGCTAATGAACACACACAGGTGTGTCCCGTGCAGCTCGCTGCCACCGCAGAACCGACCCTCTCCATGCTATGACGCCACAAGGACGGAAGACGTATTAGAGAGGGCCACCTCCCCAGAATGCACGACTCAACACATGACTGATATCTGGTATTATTTACTGCTGGGTGGACAGGGGCTGTTGGATTATAGAATTTGCCCAAAGAAATTCTCCTCCGTCGGGTTTCGAACCACGGACCTTCCGCTGGTGAGGCGGGTGTGCTAACCACTACACCACGGAGTTCGACAAGGCGTATTAGTTATCTGTATGGGTCAATGTTGTGCCAATGTTTTATCAGGGTGCTTATTCTTTCTGTCTGAATTATGCTGTATCGCACTGTTCGCTTAATGTGCGAATACTTCTTTTTTATATTTGTACTTTTTCTCTTAATGAGTCAACTGATTCTATTGTTTTTTTTCTTTCTGTATTACGTTGGATTAAATTGTTCGATACAACTAATGTATCAACTGTGAGGCAACACACATATACACACACACACACACACACACAAATATACACACACACACATACAGATATATACACACACACATACAGATATATACACACACGCACACAGACCCTCATGAGTACACACATACACACATGGACACACATACCAACACACTTAGACATACAACGACAGATACACTCAGATATTTCACACACACACACACACACACACACACACACACACACACACACACACACACACACACACACACACACACACACACACACATGGAATTATACCTCAGTCTGTTGTCTGGTAGATGCGCAGCTGGTGGTTCGGTACTATGGGCGAGCAGCTGCGCCAGCTGCTCGGGGGCAGCTGTGTTAAGCTGTTGGCCGTTGTCAGCACACAGCTGCAGCTGGTTGGACAGCTGCAGCATGTGTGACAGCTGGTGTTTGTCGGCTTGAAGCTGTTGGCTGGTGCAGGTCGAGAAAAAACCGAGCCAAGCCGTTGAGAAAATGTTTAGCTGGGGCAAATCTTACGACAACTGGTATTTTTTTATCTATACAGACTACATACCTTGTAAGTATAGTTAATATATATCTTTAATTGAATTATTAGTTTGTTTTTGCTAACAAAAGTTGATATAATGTGATTTGTACAAATATTTCAGTAAATTTACATGTATTTGTAATTATATTTCTGGATACCAAGTACCTACTATCTTGTATACCGCTTGTGTACGGGATATATTCCAGCACTAAGTTTGGATGGATGTATGACGGACTATATTTATGAAATAATATACGATACGCTTCATATACACCGTAACACCTCTAATTAAACGGCACCTTGGGAAACAATTAAAAAAATGGAACGACACCTCTAATTAAACGTCACTTTGATGAATTCTTCTCTTTTGACAATAGCTATGACTGACTGATTTTCATTAGTGAATTGTTGATTAATTATCAGTAATCACCGTGTAGTTGTGCATTTTGTTAAATAAATATGCATACGTTATCTAGTTTATTTTTCATCCATGAAAATCTACCGTATTTTCTCAAAATTCTGGCAAGCTAGTCGAAAAATAGAACGACACCCTCTAATAGAACATCACCCTTTAATAGAATGGCACCCTTTAATAGAATGGCACCCTTTAATAGGACGGTACCTTTAAATAGAACGACACCCTTTAATAGAAGGGCACCCTTTAATAGAACGGCACTACGGGGGAGAGTTTGAAAAATAGAACGACATGCCGCTCAAATAGAGGTTTCACGGTATATGGTTTTAAGCTGTACAATGTTAACTTGTCACCGCCGTTCTTGAGTCGTGTCTGATTCTGGTTCCTGGTTCCCAGCGTGGGGATCCGCCGCTGATGACGTCACCGGTTCTTTCTTCAGTGGTTCTGCGTCAGTGTTTGTTGATTGTGCCTGAGGCGCTGTTTGTTCAGTGCATTTTGGTTCCGTATTTGGCGGTGAGCTCACGGAGTTCGCTTCTGCAACTGTGCACAATCGAAGAAAGTGAAAAATTGCAACTAAAACTAGGATAAAAACAGAAATAAATCGAGTTTGTATTGCAGAACATACAAGAGAAAGTATAATTCAACACTTAATTTTTCTCATTATTATTGATATTATAATACAAAGATACAGTCAGTAGAAATGGATTAGTTATGTTGAGCACACAGGACGACGTTTTTGCGTCTGAAATTTCCAAGAGGAATAAGAGCGTTAAAAATGAACTGCAAAGTGGAAAATAGTGAAGATAAACAGAGAAGAAAAACAAGGAATAGAATAAGACAATAGAAGGAGATTGAAACAAGCTTATTTTTAAACATAAACGTTGAACAAAACATGTTCATTTAATTGAAAAGACAACGACAAACTGACCAATACACACTCACACAGACACACACACACACACACACACACACACACACACACACACACACACACACACACACACACACACACACACTCACACCAATATAAATGTTTCGGGAAAATATTTGAAAATGTGATTAGATGGAGCTAATCGCATTGGACTAATGTGTGTACGTGTGTATATATGTATGTATGTGTGTGTATGCTTGTGTATCTGTGGACAAGGCTCATCACAGAGCAAGAATTAAATTTAATTTGATCGTTTGGAAAAAAACGGTAATAGAAATATTAGTGTTAAAATTACCGTAAATAATGCCAAAAAGAACATTTAGCGATTTTTTTTCAGCGATTTCCCACCTGCGTTGAGTCTGGCAGCTTTCATACTCTCAATTTGCTCGATAATTTCGTCCATCTGGTTGCGAAACGTGCGCAGCTGTGACAATTTTTGGCGCAATTCGTTCGCCCCCTCAGAGCCAATATCGTCCGACGAAATTGCATTTAGCTTAGCGAAACGCTGATGCAGCGAACTCACAATTCCCATACTGCTTATCAATACAAAAAGACAACAAAAATTAAATCACAAACTCTGATTTAATTTCAGAAGGCCACTAACTCACAGCACAAGAAAAAACAAAAATAACATACACTGAAATATACACTTAAATCCACATGTGTCGTTTGTGTGCGCGTGTGTGTGTGTGTGTGTGTGTGTGTGTGTGTGTGTGTGTGTGTGTGTGTGTGTGTGTGTGTGTGTGTGTGTGTGTGTGTGTGTGTGTGTGTGTGTGTGTGTGTGTGTGTGTGTGTGCTTGCGCGCGTGTGTGTGTGTGTGTATGTGTGTGTGTGTGTCTATATTGGAAAATTAAAAAATATCTGCCAAATTAAATATAGAAATTATAAAACCAAACCGAAATAATTTTAAATTGAATAATTTCTAATGAGAAAATGTGTTAAAATTTCATTTATTCACCTTTCACCATGTGATTCGGTTGTTGTGCAAGTTTCAGTGGTAGCTTCTCCTGGCTTCATATTATCTTCTTGTGTCAATTTATCCGCCCGTCGCTATAACACCGAAAAAAACGCAAAAAAAAATAAAAAAATTGCTCGGATATTTATCAGTGAAAATAAAACTGTAATTTGCGATTCCCAACGCGATGGCTACGATAATTACCGTATTTATTCAGCTATAGCGCACATCTCTAATTTTCAATTCGAAATCGGTGTAAAATTATTTGCGCCCATTCTCAGCTATAATTCCAAAAAGTTGTTCACAAAGGTTCAGTCAAAATGGTGATGAATCGAAATATTTTATTGGATATGACCAAACCTCGTTTATAACACGCACTCAAATTTTTTAGTTCTTTATCAGGTAGAAAAATTCTGCGTGTTATACTCGCGATAAATACGATATGTAAACACACAATAAATCTAGCTGCAAATCTATCTTACTCTGAAACATAACAAACTCAATGCATGAATGAATATGTTAATATTCTGAATTTTCATATTTAAATACTAGGAGGCACTAGTGGTGTCGATAGGAAGGCTTGGATGCGGCTGAAATCCCCCCGAAAAATGTGTCAAACTCCACTGAGAATACCTCAAGAGAAATCCTCGATGCTGTCGTTTCTCTAATTTTCGTTTCGAGGTTGTTTTTCACTTGCTCCAATTCGCGACGTTTTGTCTCCAATTGTCGTGTCTGTGATTGAAATTCAACCGAAATGAGTGCCAGCTTAATTGAATGCACTTCGAGTGCTGGTAAAGAACATTGCAAAAATGTATGCAATATAATGCAACAAAGAACTTTTCTCGGTCATGAATATATAAAGACAAATATGGATTTAACGATTATTTTTGAATAACACTCATGTCTTGCCGTCTACATTGAATGGATTTCAATGGAAGCAATTGGTCATAGTAATGTGAAATTGAAAGCAAAAATTCCACTTATATTTCCCGCATTTGATTTGTGTTTAGAATCAATTCAAATTTAATAGTAATTTTACTCGACAAGCTCTACAACGTTTTCAATGAGTTTACGTTTATAGCCACATCTGAATTTGTATTCTAATCAAAAATATTTACCAGGTCAAAGGCGGAGGACGTATTTTAGAAAGTATCACCTCCCGCTCAGAAAACATGCACCCATAGGTGACCAGTCTGGAATCAGGCACTGAATGAGTACGAAAATCCACCCGCCCCAAATATTCACTCTAAGAAAACCAGCCCAACAAATCCGTCGCAGAATGCAAGAAAAAAAATCTCACTGAATTTTCGCTGTGCTGAATTTCAGCAAGGAGTCGCTGTTTTTCCAGGTGATATGCGCGAGCCAAATTGTCTGCACCACTTTCGTCCTGAATAAAAAAATGTTTCAGATAACAAGGGCGTAGATTTGTGTCGAGGCTCGGGGGGATGACAGTCATCATGCATTAGTGTTCAAAGTTGACTCAGTTGGTCAATTGCATGAGCCCCTCAACTATTTTATGCCTAGACAATTACAACACACATACCTCAATGAAAATTATTTTGCATATAATTGCATACACACAAACATATTTGTCGTGTATTGTTTCTTATTTGCTATGCTGATTTTGATGATAATAATTTTGATGCCAATGAACTGTACTTAGCAGAATTATGGGGGGGGGGTATAATTGCATATTCATATCCCCCAGTCAATTTGTCAGGAGGGTATATATACCCCCCAATAATCCACACCCATTTGAGCCAATATTTGTTGATATTGCTCACTCAGAATAGACATTTGGATGTTGTAATGAGAAATACTGTTGGACAAGACATGTCCCGAGGCAAACACAGTTAGAGTAAGTGTAAGTGTGAAATAGCGGAGAACTCCTACTGACCTGTGATGCTGTCGTTGGCTGATCGGAATTCAAGCTGTTAACGGCTGATAATTCAGCCGAAATTTCAGCTGAACTATCAGCCTGTGGTGTTGGCTGAACATTCTCGCTGATCAATTGTCCTGCGCGATGCTGAAAATGCGTCACAAATAAATTTTATCAATCTTCAAATTTTCACATTGAAAAAAATCAATTTCTTATAAAGCCAAGTGTCTTCCGAGGCGTTTTCATAAGATATTGGCATATACCTCATTGGTACATCGGAAAACGTATCAAAACGCACACACACACATACACACACATACACATACACAAACATATACACACACACAATCGTGTCTACCAAATATACACGCTGGCATACATAAACACATATATACGTACATACCAACGATGTATTGCCATTTTTGATTAGTTATAATCTATTGGAGGTCACAATTAGCAGTATTAGATAGTTCAGTTGTTTGTAATATTATTTCTCTCTCGCTAATTCGCCACTTCTTTTAATTAAGCCAAATAACTTCATTTTCCACACACAAAACACAACAGCAACGCTGAGGAGTACGATAAATTAATTTGTTCCAACTGTAGGAACGCCTACAGTAACGAATTATTAACACACACGAGCTGCAACGAACAACTGGTGTATTTTCAGAAGCACGATGTGTTGTTGTCTTTACACCTTCACATTTGGCGCACACAAGGTCTAACAATAAAACAGAAACAATATAACAATTGCATGATATTTAACTATTAAATAAATAGAAATAACAGACGGCGGCCACAGCCCCCTTCAGGTGCAAGGCACCGATTACCGATAGCGTCTGGGGACGCGAACCAGTCGGGCGCGCCGTGACCACACAATTCTGTCTGGACACTGTGTGAGAGATGGTTCAGCTGGAATGGGAGGTGTCTGAGTCGTTGAAGTGGCTGCTGGTGTTCCGTTCGGAAGAGCCGATGCCGAAGCAGGAGAGGGCGCGTCACTGTTCTCCGAGAATGCTGGTTTCAGCCGGTCAAGGGCGACGGTGTCTATTCTTCCGTTGATGTCCAGGACAAAAGCTTTGTCACCCCGCTTGATTACAGCATATGGACCACGGTAAGGTGGTGTCAAAGGCGGGCGTACAGCATCGACTCGGACAAATACGTGTGTCGCTGTTTTCAGCGGCTGCGAGACAAATGGGCGTTCGGCGTCAGAACTCCGATGCCAGGATGTTGGTGTCGGTCGCAGCTTGGAGATGGCAGTTGCCAGTTGTCGAGCAGTCTCACAAGCCGGCGCTGGAGTCGTTTGAGAGAAGAACTGGCCCGGCAGACGCATTTTCTCTCCCAAGACAAGCTCTGCTGAAGACGAGTTGATGTCTGGTTTGTAAGAAGCTCGCATGCCCATCAGCACAACAGGTAAAGCGATGAGCCAGTTTGTGGACCTCTCCAGTGCAGCGGTGAGAGACGCCTTCAATTGACGATGTATCCGCTCCACCAATCCGTTCTGCTGAGGAGAATACGCGCATGTTGTTTTGTGAGCCACTCCCAGGATGGACCAGAACTCTGACCACAGATCAGATACGAACTGTCGTCCGCGATCTGATGTGATGCACAAGCACATGCCGAAACGTGAAGTCCATTCCAGCAGTGCACGTGCGCACGAAGCAGCCGATGCGTCCGTCATTGGCACAGCATCCGGGTAGCGTGTGTACCTGTCGACGATAGTAAACAGGTAATGGTACCCGTTTGCTTCAGGAAGCGGACCGACGATGTCAACGTGCAGGGCCTCAAATCGGCCGGACGGTGTGGCAGGACGACGCAGAGCCGAGCGCTGATGACGACCGACCTTGCACTGCTGACAAGGGACACAGTTCTTCGCCCAGGTTGAAACCTTTGATCCGATGCGTTTGAAAACAAAGCGCTCGGAAATCAAGCGACGTGTTGCTCGTGCACTAGGATGGTGCATGTTGTGAAATGAACAGAAGATATCGTGCTGGAGCGACTCAGGTACAAGAGGACGATCAACACCATTAGACACGTCAACTAGCAGGCCACCCGGGACACCCTCGACCTCTCGACGTTCAACACAAAGCGACGGGGAGGCGGCGAGTTCAGAAACGTCCGCGGCACCTTGCTGCGCGATGGCGATCTTTCTGATGTCCAGACCTTGCTGAGCGACGACATCAAGCTGTGAGACCTGGTGTTCCGTGACGAAGACCGGTGGTCGACTCAGGTAATCAGACACCGCGTTGTCTCGGCCGCTAATGTGTCTGATGTCGGTGGAGAATTCACTGATGAAAGCCAGTTGACGCTGTACACGTGCCGAACGCTCGGACATGCTCGTGAACGCGTGCGTCAACGGCTTGTGATCCGTCCACAGCTGCAGTTCTGGACGACCTTCAAGCAAATGCCTGAAACGCTTCAAGACGCTGAAAATGGCAAACAGCTCCTTGTCTCCTGTGCACCATCTCAGCTGGGCACCGGCCAACACACGAGAATGGTATGCCAGAGGCACCCATCTGCCTTCCTGCAGCTGCAAAATGACCGCGCCGACGGCGTGGTCCGATGCGTCCGCGACGACCTTTGTGATGGCGTCGTGTCGAGGGTACGCAAGCTGGGATACGGCGGCCAGCGCAGATTTGGATTTCTCGAAGGCTGCCGTTTGGCGCGGACCCCAGGAAAACCCGCGCTTCGCGTTCGCCGTGTCATGAAGTGGCTGCAGAATCGACGCCAGATTAGGGATGAACCGATGAAAGAAGTTCACCATGCCGAGGTATTTTCTGCAATCCGCTGGATCTCGTGGCGGCGGCATGGACAGCGAATCCTCCACTTTGTCGGGAAGAGGTGCAATGCCACGGGCGGACACCTCCATGCCAACGAAGCGGACCTTGCTGACGCCAAAAACACACTTCTCCGGTTTGACAGCCAACCCAGCTTTGCTCAGACGGCGAAAAAGCTCCTGCAAGTCCCTGCGGTGAGTTGCAGCATCGGGCGAGTAGATGAGAATGTCGTCTAGGTAACAGTACACCCGCGGCATTCCCCTGAGAACCGTGTCCATCAACCTCTGAAACGTCTGTGCCGCGTTGCAGAGACCGAAGGGCATGCGGGTGTACTGAAACAGCCCGAAGGGAGTGGTAATGGCTGTCTTATCTTGGTCGTCTTTATGCACAGGAACCTGAGCAAATGCTCTTGGCAGATCGACTGTGCTGAAAATGGTGGCACCTGAGAGACGATCAGCGAAGGTCTGCATGTGCGGCACAGGATATCTGTCTGGGACAGTGATGGCGTTGAGGCGTTCGTAACACCCAACCATTCTGAACGAAGCGCCACCATCCTTCTGGACCAGGTGGATTGGGCTCGACCATGAAGAAGATGATGGTACCAGGATGCCACGTTCCACTAGCTCATCGAGCTCCCGCTTGGCGGCCGCTAGCTTGGCCGGCATGAGACGTCGTGGTCTAGCAAACACCGGGTTGCCGCGAGTGATGATGCGGTGTTTCACACCGGGTACGGATACCACAGGAAACCCTGTTGGCGGAACTGTGAGTTTCAAAAACTCGCTCGACCGACGAACATCAGCAAACCCTTCGCCGTCCTGCTCTCGTCGCTGGACGGTGCTGACATGAACTATGACTGGATACCGGTCGGTGTGTTGAGGTGAACTGCTGGTTGACAAAAAGGTGGCGCTGTCGATCAGCCGATGTTTTGTCATATCGACCATGAGGCCGAATTCCCGCAAAAAGTCAGCACCGAGGATTGGAGTCGGAACTGCCGCCACAAAAAAACCAAACGAGTACACTCGGCCAAGACCTAAGTCTACATCCACACGGTGGTTTACCTTGTAGACAGATATGGAGGTACCATTGGCGGCGCGGAGTACCGGCTGACTCAATGCGGCTGAACATCCCGAGGGGGCCGGCAGTAACGACACCTCCGACCCGCTGTCCACCAGATATCTACGGCCTGTGAGATCCGTAACGAATAAAAGACGGCACTTCTTACGGCAGTCGTGGGCCGTCATTACCGCCGGCTGCCGCTGTCGTTTCCCGGCACGTCTGCGTGGAAAGTGCACGATCCCAGGCAACGACGCGCAGCGGGTCCATATTTACGGTGTAGACGGCACCAGCGATTAACGAAGTCGTTCACAGATGGCTGGGCTGCTTGCGGTTGTCTCTGACGACTGGGACGCTGACGAGGACCTGTGGCAGCGGCAACAAGATGGTTCTCCGGCTCATCAGTCGCAGGAGCAGCAGCTTCACTGACCACCTGGGCCGTGAACACTGCAGAAGACGCAGCTGGCTGGTGAAAGGCGTCAGCGCGAAGAGCCGCTTCACGCAAGCTCATCGTGACCAGCCACTCGCGACAAAGAAGCCGGAGATCATTTGGCACTCGGATGAGAAACATCTCGCGAATTATTTCGTGATCTGTATCATTCGGATACAAAGCCGCGAGGTCTCCGAAAAGCTCCGACGGTTTCCTCGAGCCAAGCTGCTGCGGCAGACTCAAGAGGCGCTGTAAGCGTTCCGCCGGAGTGAGCTGGAGACGCTGCTTTAGCCTTTCTTTCAGCTGATCGTAGCAGTCAGTGGCGAGGGGCACCTGAGTGGCCAGATCCATCACCATGCGAAAATGCGACGGAGGCAATTTGGCCAATAATTTTCGGAACATGGTGGTTTGACACGTAAGACCACCGTCGGCCATGAGGTTGTCGCACATGGCGAGCCACACATCCACATTCTCGCAGTCAAACACAGGTAATTCCACCCTTACCGCGTGTATGCTACCGGTGTTAGACATCGTCAACGAAACAAAAACGATGAAAAAACACAGAACAATCAAATTGTTATGAAAAAAAAAATATATCTACATGCAGATGATAGATATATCTATATAAAAAAAATTGGAGTCGGGGTCACCACTTGTAGGAACGCCTACAGTAACGAATTATTAACACACACGAGCTGCAACGAACAACTGGTGTATTTTCAGAAGCACGATGTGTTGTTGTCTTTACACCTTCACATTTGGCGCACACAAGGTCTAACAATAAAACAGAAACAATATAACAATTGCATGATATTTAACTATTAAATAAATAGAAATAACAGACGGCGGCCACACAACAAATTAAATATCAGAAAGTCACAAGAAATGTTAAAAATAAACGAAATTCGAATTGATGAAAGCACACACACACACACATTCATGTCCTTCTCTTCGACCTTTAATAATTACCCACTTGACAACTCCGCCATTACCCACTTCATTACCCCTTCATTGTGTGGGTAATTGCACACACACACACACAGAGGCTACGGAACACTGATCTATATCTGTATTGCTGAATTTCAGCTGTATCTGTATTGCTGAATTAATCAAGTTCTATGTATTAACTATATAGTTAATATATTTCCACGAAGAAAAATTCAAGCACACTCAAAGGAGCTTTAAGATGTATGAATGAATATTGTATAAAAAAAGTTTTGTTATTACGTTGTTTGTATTTGGATGTTTTTCATGTAGCTATCAAGTATCTAGGGGCTGAGTGATAACGGACGGTGAAAAACGGTGCCAACAGTGGAAAAATGGTTGAGAACCACTGGCCTATAGTCAGGACATGAAGAGAAGTGGGGACAGTCACCTCGGAACACAGGAGTCTTTCGTGCAGTTGTTGAAGGCTGACTGCGTTCCGCACTAGATCCGCCCTTGCCGCTGTCAATCTGCGATACTGGCCAGCCATCTCCTGCAACATTTCAATCTTTATATGTTTTTGAATACGTGTGTATGTGTATGTGTGTGTGTGGGGGTTTATATGTGCATATACGTATGTGTCATGTGTATGTTCGTGCGTCTGTGTGTATATGTGCATGTGCGTGTGTGTGTATGTATGCATGTGTGTGTGTGTGTGATCACTGATTGTGTATGTGCCTGTGTGTGTGTGTGTGTGTGTGTGTGGGTTTATATGTGCATATACGTATGTATGTTTCATGTGTATGTTCGTGCGTCTGTGTGTGTGTATGTGTGCGTGTGTATTTTTGTGTTTTTGAGTATGTAAACGTGAGTGTATGTTTGTGTTTGTGCGTATATGTACTTGTCTGTTTTGCGTGTGTGTATGTGTGTGTGTGTGTGTATGTAGGTGAGTGTGTGTGCTCGTGATTGTGTATGTGTATGACTCTTGTGCTTGAGTGTGTGTATGACTCTTGTGCTTGAGTGTGTGTGTGTGTATATGTGTGCGTGTGTGTATAATAAATGTGTGTGTGTGTATATGTATTCGTGTGTGCATGTATTTGTGTGTGCGTGTGTGTGTGTTTGTATTTGTGTGTGTATGTGTGTGTATGTTTGTGTGTGTTTGTGTGTGTGTATGTTTGTGTGTGTTTGTGTGTGTATGTCAGATGGCACCTGATTGTCCTTGAGTCGGGTCATGGCAGACGATGTGCGATCAATATACGCTCTAACACCACTCAATCGCAGCTCTACATCGATTCTATCCCGCTACATACACACACACACACACACACACATACACACACACACACACACATACATACATACGGATACACTAACCTAATTAATTTTATGTGTATACAAATTACACTTGAAAAAACACTATGCATGCGTATATGATTGTAATAAGTAGTGAATGTTGCAATTTTGTCAATAATTAGCCTTGCAAAACGTGTTATATTTTATGAAATGCAACATACGAAATAATTTAATGTTTTTCTGGTGGAAAGTAAAAATTACCAAGCTGGTTAAAACAAATATTCAACTAATATGAATAAGAAAAGTAGTTGTAATTAAGAATTTGAGTGTTATTTGCTGTAAAGAACAGAAAAACTATGATATAATAAGTCGGGCTCGTCCGGGAATTGAACCCGGGACCTCTCGCACCCGAAGCGAGAATCATACCCCTAGACCAACGAGCCGCTGGTAGGGTGGGCTTAATTTCCTCACTGGAATCACTTAATGGTGCCAGCTGAAGTGTTTTCTTGACATTTGTTAACTTGTAATTAACTTGTTAATAAACTCTTTATTTGCTCGTGAAAATGCCCTTAATTATGTTCGGTTTTTTGCAAAAATAAAATAATTAAACGATGCAAAAATAAAGATTTAGCAAAATGATTACCCAGCAAAAACATACTACAAAATGTACAATCACTTAGTCAATTTATTATATTATCAACAAATATTATTATTACATACTTATGTGATACTAAAATCAACATATTATTACATAATGATCAATTACTTAATGCTTAATTGTAACTGTACAAAAAAGATTAGGCAGATTTATTAGGCAAATAACCAATAATTAATTAAATGAGTCAAATTTGAACTTTTCTGTCTTACACGAATTCTGTTCAATAAAGCCATGGCGTCTGTGTTGTCTTCAGCTTCAACAATTGCTTGTTCGTCAATCTCAAGTTCCCGATCTTCTGACTGAGACAGCCGTTGAACCTATGCAAAAAATTTCCACTTGACAGAACGCGAAACTATTTTTAAACTTATTTTATATATTCTTTCATTAATAGTGGTATTAGTGGTATTGCTTTTGATACATAAACTAGGGATAAATAGATTTATAGATCGATACAAATTT
Source organism: Sacculina carcini (assembly GCA_916048095.2). Lineage (NCBI taxonomy): Eukaryota > Metazoa > Arthropoda > Thecostraca > Sacculinidae > Sacculina > Sacculina carcini. The sequence continues at coordinate 2,307,230 of OU696580.1, read as the reverse complement.
TGAAGGTAACTAAAAGGGTTGAAAAATGCAATGAAAATTTTAAAAAGGTAAAAAAGGACTAAATATAAATTTATGACTAATTAAAAAAAATAACTCATTATAAAATCTCGAAAATCACCTTAGAATCACATAAGCTTGAACATATTTAAACAATCAAAATTAAAACCATTCTGGTGTAAATTGAGCCTTTAAATTAAAATATTCACCAAAATGATAGATTGTTTTGTATTGTCATTCAAAACAATTTTGAGAATTTCGGATTCGTAATATATACTGCACTCATTTTTACATTCTGTTTATGTACAAAATGAGTATTTTCTTCAACTTACATTTTCGTTGCGCTTGGCTTCAGAAGAATATGTAGAGAACTTTTTGTCGACCATTTTGAATGGTGTGTGTTTGTGCACACCAGCACGCTAACAAAAAACAAAAACTTTGGGCGCAAATTGAATATAAATATGTAGATAAAAAAGAAAGACAATATTCTCCCAAAAGAATATATATATCTACCGAATATCTCAAAGAAAATATGTATACATTAGAATAAACTTGTATTTTAAGCTGTGTAATAGATTTTCCAATTCTATCTTGATTCAAGCTTGAACTTTTTCACAAACGACTTTTGCGATGAGTTATGCTAGCTGTAATTATATTCCCAATCTAGAGAATTGACGTGAAAATGAATCAGTTGAAAATTAAAACCACAAAATCATTCACATAGAGTGAAGGTTTCAAGCACAAATTTTTAACAAGAACAAAAATGATATTTTCCACACTCACCAATGAACAAAGAAACTGTTTCCTTATCAAAACTGCTAAGCAATATTAACAGTTTGACAGTATAACAGTACAGTACAGCAGTACAGCTAGGCGAGTATCTAACTGAATCGCAACAGAGATTAACAGAGAAAGAGAACAGATAATAGTGAGTTGGAGTGGTGTCTATGTGCTATTTATATACCCTGGCATACCTAGGCGGCATACATGCACGTATGACACACACACACACACACACACACACACACACACACACACACATACATTCACACTCGTACGCACTAACAGGGATACATACATACACATAATCACACAAACATACACAGACATGCATGCGTATACGTATTGAAGCCGCTTTTAGGTCCTAAAATTTCCCAGACTCTAGAAAATTTTCTAACGTCTGAGATATGTTCATATATATATACTAGCATTAAAACCCGCCCGTCATGCGGAACAATAAATAAAGTAAAATAAATATTCAATTCATAGAATAAATCGAATACATATTTAAAAAGAAAAAGGTAAACCCATAAAAATATTACCTAATAGAAAAGCCTAAAACCCGCGTAGCCTTAAAACCCGCCCGTTGTGCGGAATAATGAATAAAATAAAATTCATATTTAATTAGTAAGCATTTAATTAGCACATTTCCTTGAACAGGGTGTGTTCAAGAAATACTCACGAGGTTTTTGATGTGCGGTATGTATTATTGTATATCAAACAATTACCAGGTGTTTTTTGTTTCGCTCACGTGTGTTAATATTTTTGCTGGTAATTAATTTTTGTTGTGGATATTTCAAAATTTCGTTCAGTATTGTGTCGCAATTCTGATCGAATTTGGCTCGAGATAATCGCCTCAAAAAACAAAAATAAACAAAAATGAATGCCTACTCAGCGCCATGAATTACAATTTATTTGTTCACTTCTGAAGCACTTCCCAAGTTTTTTTGCCGAATATTTACGAAGTGTGTATCGAACAGTGTACCCCGTGTATCATGAAATGATTGTGGACAACGCCCTCTTGCGGACAAATTTAACATTAGTAGATAGCTATGAAACCCACCTCCTAGTGCTGGGTACTCTAAGAAATCTTCGCTTATTTCCTGCTTGATGCATTCTTCAATATGCTTGTGGTTCTCTTCGTTTTTTTCGTTTACTTGTGTTTACTCGTTACTTTCGTTTACTCGTTTCGTTTCGTGTGTGTATGTGTGTATGTATAGTCGTGTATGTATGTATGTTGCAATATACAGTCTGTCCAGATGTCCTTCAGTAATATTTTAGCAGCCTTCTGTGTCTCAGCACAGCACAGAATGCATGTTGATAAAAAAGAGACTCTTGCTGTATCGCAAAATCCAAAGCAATTTGACAAGTAATGCTATTTTATTTGCAAATGTATAACTTGAGAGCTTGGATCTTCGGGTTGAAACCATTGTCTTTATATATTCTAGAAACATTTTCCTATATAGACGTTCGTCTATATCAGTGATTATTAACCTTTCTTCTCTGATTCTACACTTCTTAATGAGCCATCTTTTCATTTTCTACACAACAGCGCTGATAAATTCAATAAATTCAGTTGTTACATCAAAGTAAATGTCATTAGAGGTGATTAGAAACAAAATTATACCAATTTGAATAGATAAAAACACACATTTGTACTTCTGTTCGACCTTTAGCTTCCCACTTGGAAACTCTTCCATTCCCCACCAGACAGGGGAATTCCCCAAAGGTTGAGAGCCACCGGTCTAGACACTACTGATAAGGTCAGAAAATGTCCTTTTAGAACTAGCTCGTATAACCACAGCACCATACATGGTATCGTTTGGGTTAAGACTAGATATTTGCACGCTTGAGTGTGTGTGTGTGTGTGTGTGTGTGTGTAGGTGTGTGTGTGTGTATGTATGTGTGTGTGTGTGTAGGTATGTGTATGAGTGTTTGTTTACAGAAGATGAGTCACACACACACACACACAAACACACACAAGCGTCCCGATACCTCAATTATGATGGAACGAAAGCAAATGTGAATGCATACAGTTGCCTGTATGTATGTATGTGTGTGTGTGAGTGCGAAGCCTTTCTGGCAGGCCTCGAAAGCAGTCTATATTATCCAACGCACAGAGGGCGCAGCGATCGGAACCCAGTCGGTCGATGTACACCAGTGTGTTCACAGATATATCGGCAGCTTATGTACAGGCGATGAGCGTGAACTGGGCATCATTGGAGCGCTAGGCAATCACTCGGGAATCACTTTTTCCTAGAGGAAAAGGTCAACGCTAAAAAGTGGCGGTGACAATAGGAAGAGAGGGGGTCTTGAAGGGGATGATGTTAAAAAATCAGTCCAAAATCCCCACACAATTCTGAACATGAGCATTTCTAGAGCCAAAACCCCGCATCGTTTTGTTTAGCCCTCCACCGGACAAAACTTGGCGTCGCCCCTGCGCAAAACCAGGTCCTTCAAGAGACAAACCCTTCACTAGGCCAGTGGTTCTCAAACTTTTATTATGTTTGCACCCTTCTCAAATCTTCTCCCTGAATTCTTGATAGCTCTGTTAAAAGGTTAAATACACAAATGACGTAATAAAGAAAGTGTTTTAATATTCCATACGCATTCATTTTAAAGCACCAAAGCAGAATGTTTCGCCTGATAAAACTATGAAGCAGAAGTAAAAACTTAAATATCCTTTAATTTTTCACAGTAGACCTCGCACTCCTTAGGAACACCTACACTAAGAACATACATGAATCACATCAGTGGTTCTAAACCTTTAGGGAATTCCCCAGGGAGGGAATTGAAGGGCTGCCAAGTGGGAAAGTTAAAGGTCGGACAGAAGGAAAAATATGTGTGGGTGTTTTATCAATACGAATTCGTTTATTTTCGTTTCTGGTGATTTCCCAATATTTTAATTTGTAATTAAATTTGTTGGATTTCTCAGCGTTGTTGAGTGGAAGATGAAGAGTTGGCTCGTATTAGAAGAAGTGGGGAACGAGTGAGGAAAAAGATGGATGTTTAAAAAACAAGATGGATTTAATAAGCAAGCAAACTTAGAATGATTTTCCTATCATGACATTACGGGATCGAAGCGTTGGGATTCGTGTAGCAGGAAAATTTTCACCGCCACCTAGATTCGATCATCGATAATTCTTGCCAGACAACTACAGCTATTCTAGGAGAGCTTACACAGCCAAACGGGAAACACACCAAACTACACACACACACACAATAGGAAAATGCTAGATGGTCAAAAAAGACAGCGACAAGTAAATTGAATGAAACCATGTGGCTGTGGTTTTGAACGCGTCCTTTATTCATTCCACTACAAGCAACAAACACTGAGATATCGGCTCCCTACATATATATATATATATATATATATATATATATATATATATATATATATATATATATATATATATATATATATATATATATATATATATATATATATGTATGTTCAGATTTGATAACACGATATTTAACACTTAATAACGAAGCGCATAATTCGCGACCATAGATCATGCCAGATCTCACAATATAGCAACGATAAATACACCACACACTCACATACACACACACACATATTGGACAGACGCTATGCATGTGAATGCGCTCGCTCAAATGTATACAATAACCGAGGTATAATGACACGTGTGAATGTATGTGCACGTATACATTCGGCTAAAACATCGCAGGATATATTCGACTGTAGTCAGGAATGCCAAACACACACACACACACACACAAGGCAAAAACAATAAACAACACATTTAACAAACAAAAGCCAATGTAAAAACACAATATGCTCTACGAATGGCGTGCCCGTGCAGAAAGCTCTCACACACACACACAAACACACACATTTTGATGCCGAATTAATCAAAAACAATATATACGCAAAACAAAAAATAAACGCATTAAGTGAAGCAAAAATAACACACACACACACACACACAAACATACATACACACTCTCATGTACACGCTATTAAGTGAACACAATGAAATATTATATGAATATTGACTTCATCTTCTTCGTAACAATTTGACGAAACAAACTAAACACAAATACACACACACACTAACATACACACACACACACATAGACATACTGATAACAGCACACTAACACGCTCACACACACACACACACACACACACACACACTGACAAAACACACATAGATATACTGACACACACACACACACACACACACACAACCTTATTGCCAAAACAGGCACCCACTAATCGACATAGAACGCAAGCATGTCAAAGGTGCATGTTCGACACACAAGCATACAATCGTACTCGCTAGCATAAGTATTGCAACTTCAAAGCATAATTCCCACACACACACACACACACACAAACATACACATAAACACGAGCACACAAACATACATAGACGTGAGGGCGTTTGTGTGTGAGGGAGAGAGGAATGCTTACTTGCCGAATACTAAGTTTGAGAGCCACAATCACCGGCATCCAGAATGTTGTGTATGTGAGTGTGTGTGTGTGTGTGTATGCTCGTCCGCTAGCACACACACACACAAACACACACAGCTGTGAATATGCAACACACAAACACACACACACACACATAGAGACATATACACATATATATACACACACACAAACACACATATATACATACATATATGTATATACATAAACAGAGACACACAAACACACACATACATACACAGAGAGACACACACACACACAGACACATACACACACAGAGATAGACAGTGATAGAGACATGAGTTATTGCACTAGTTATTGTGTTAACACAGAAACTGACTAACACTAACAACACTATACTCCCTCACAAACATCACACTCAATATCACCTCTTTGTATGCACGTGTGTGTGTCCTTGTATGCACACATATACACCTGTATGTATATACTTTATACATGTTATGTGTACATATATATACATGTTATACATATATATACATGTTATGTGTATGTGTTATAAGTGTGTGCGATGTGTGTGTATGTGTGTTGTATGTGTGTGTGTGTGTATATATATGTGTCTGTGTTATGTGTGTTTGCGGTGTGTGTATATGTGTATGTGTTATGTGTGTGTGCGATGTGTGTGTATGTGTTATGTGTGTTTGCGGTGTGTGTATATATGTGTCTGTGTTATGTGTGTTTGCGGTGTGTGTGTATGTGTTATGTGTGTGTGCGGTGTGTGTGTATGTGTGTTGTGTGTGTGTGTGTGTGTGTATATGTGTATGTTATGTGTGTGTGCGATGTGTGTGTATGTGTGTTGTGTGTGTGTATATATGTGTCTGTGTTATGTGTGTTTGCGGTGTGTGTATATGTGTATGTGTTATGTGTGTGTGCGATGTGTGTGTATGTGTTATGTGTGTTTGCGGTGTGTGTATATGTGTATGTCTTATGTGTGTGTGCGATGTGTGTGTATGTGTTATGTGTGTTTGCGGTGTGTGTATATGTGTATGTCTTATGTGTGTGTACGATGTGTGTGTATGTGTTATGTGTGTGTGCGGTGTGTGTGTATGTGTGTTGTGTGTGTGTGTATATGTGTCTGTTATGTGTGTGTGCGATGTGTGTGTATGTGTGTTGTGTGTGTGTGTGTGTATATATGTGTCTGTTATGTGTGTGTGTGCGGTGTATATGCGGTGGGTGTATATGTGCGGTGTGTGTGTGTATGTGTGTTGTGTGTGTGTGTGTGTGTGTGTGTGTGGTATGTGTTGTATCTGTGTTATGTGTGTGTATGCGTGTTTGTGTGCGATGTGTTTGTTTAAGACATCTTACCGGATGATGCGGTGACTTAGCGCGGACGGCCGGGAATCGGCGGCGGAACTCCGGAGCGTGCCGGAATGCCGGCCACACGACCGCCGGGCCGCGACGGAATCGCCGGCGCCGGACGACTGGAGACGGGCACCGGCGGCGGCACGCGCCGTCCGGCCGCCGGAGAAGGTTCCGGAGCTGCGCTGCCGTGTCCGGCCGTCGAGCTCACCCAGTCTATATTGAAGGCGGCTGAAGTGGGAGCGGCTGTGACGGCCATTGATGCGTTGCCGATGATTTTGAGAGCGTCCTGGCATGCGTGGTACATGCGCAACATCTCCTCGCGTTTGCTCGCCTCCTCGGCCGATTCCTCCATCATTGATGCCTGGTCGCCGCTGGCGTAGAGGTGCGCCAACAGCTCGCCCATGATGAACATCTTGGTCTGTGAGATCATCAGATGCATGATCATCTTGGGAACCATGTCGCGAGTGGTCTTGGTGACGATGCGCATGTAGCTGTCGACCAGGTTGCGAATGGTTTCCACTTGACGTTCGAGAACTGGATCGAGCGATGCCGTCGCTTCGTTGCTTGTTTCCTCGCCGTTGTCGACTGTCGATTTCTTCTCAGGGTAGACGCCGGCACGCAGAAACGACGCCTTCCACGAGTCCATCTCCTCGGAATTCTCGCAGCTCAGCTCCAGCTGCTTGTGGTCCTTGTAGACGTTTCTGCCGTCGGGCGAGAAGAGCGCAAACGCCGGCCGCGTCTTCATGAAGCCGCCCTCGACGTCGCGGATCTTGAGATTGTCGAGCGGCAGCATGTATTTCTTGTCACGCTCCTCTTCGTCCTTGAACCAGCTGATGCTCTCCGAGGTCAGCACGAACCAGTAGTCGCGCGAGCCGCCGCGCATAATTCCCAGATTGCCGATGGACAGGTAGCCCTTGCGAATCACCTGATTGCCCAGCTTGCGACCCGTGTTGGAGGCGTTCTCGCTTTGCGATTGCGCGTTGGCAAAGCCGATGAAGTCCTCGTGGTTGGTGTTCATGTAGGCCAGCTCGAAGCCGTTCAGCATAATGATCTGCTTCTTGACCTCTTGCTCGCGCTCGCGGATGAACGTGCAGATGATGCGCTCGGTCTCGTCGCGCAGCCGCGGATAACGCGACATGCGTTCGGTGCATGCGCGCACCACGTTGATCAGCTCGATGACGACGAGGTCGACGCACTTGAGACAAGGTTCGCGCATGCGCTCTATCTGCCGCTTGACGATATCTTCGAAAGCTCTGTCCGGAGTGAATAGGCCGACACGGATGGCGTGTATGTTTTGAATGGCGATAGCGATCTCTTTGCGCAGCTCCTTCTCGTCGATCTCGATTTTGACGATTTCGAATGGGAAGCGCTCGTGGAAGAGTCGGTTGATCTTGGCGCCCCCGGACAGCTCGTTGATGTTGATCCGGCCGTCGCCCTTGCCCGAGCCCTCGATCGAGCGATCAAAGTCGGCCTGTAGCTGTTGAATCATCTGAAGCATGGCCTTGGTCTTGAGCGACGGGTCGTCGGGCCGAAAGTGCTTATACTCCTCGACCTCTTTCTCCATGCTGAGCATCTGCTTCTGAAGCTTGTCCCTGAGCGAGGGCAGAGTCTCTCTGATGTGATTGGACAGCTGCTGGTTCAACACACGCTGCAGGTACGCCGTTCCCATTCGGTCGGCCATCGAGCGGTAGGCCGGGTGACCGAGAAAAAACTTCTTCTCGGCGGCCAGAGCGGCTCTGATGTCCTTTTTGCCGTCGATGTCTCTCTGACTTCTGTTGACCACTCCGACGTAGCCGCGCCTCAGCGGAAACGTTTTGTTCTCGAGGATATCCTTGGCGTCCGTACCGTCGTCCATTAAATCCAGCTTGGTGAGCACACCGATTGTGCGCATGCCATCCGGATCGAATTCCTTGGCCAGCTTGAGCGCATCACTGATTGCCAGATCCTGGTTGGCCGGAGTAACAGCAAGAATCAAACAGCTCGGCTTGCTGATGAATGTGATGATCATGTTCCTGATCTGCTCCTCGATGTCCTTTGGCTGATCGCCCACGGGCACCCTCGTCATGCCGGGCAAGTCAATAAGAGTCAAATTCAAAACATTGGGAGACGTGACACGAAGGTTGATCGGAAGAGGACTGATTCCCCTATTGTCGCCCGTAACACGATCCGTCTCATTCTCAATCTCCTTTCTCACGTCCTCGAAATCACTGAAGTGCTTACCCTTGCAGTGCAAAAACTCAGCAAACTCAATGGGACCATTGAGCAGTTGTAACACCAAAGGGCGTCTTGTAACAATGCCAGAACCCCTGGGAAGGAAATCCTTTCCGACAAAATTCTCCAAAACAGACGATTTTCCTGCGCTTTGACCTCCCACCACTGCTATTTGAGGCAAATCCAACTGCATTGACACGCCTAGCTGAGAGAAGGCATCTTGAAGCTGATTGACAATGCCAATCAGGCTTCCCATACCAGGATTACCGGCAGCCATTGTGAATTTTTTACTGATTTTCAAAATTCACTCATAGCAAAAATTAACGAGAAAACATAAAAACATTAATAATAAACAAGATACATCACACAACAAAGACGCAAGCCAACGAACCCCAGGCAAACTTGCTATGTGACAAGCTCAACCTTCTGTATTGATATTGCTGCCGTTGAACTTTTGCACTGTACGTTTAGTATATGCGTTTTGGTATAACATTTTCTAAGCTAATTATATTTCTAAGCTAGTATTTCTCTGGCTACTATACAGAAATTGGCACCAAATTGAAATAGTGTAAACATAGGGAAATTTTGTCGAAAGGCTTATTTTTTGAATTATTATAGGTTCAGCACACTGATATTAGTTTGGGACGATTATTTTTAAATATAAGTTATATATAATGTAAGTCTACATAAAGAACCACCTATTATGTAGGGTTTTAACATAGTTTCGTACTTTCGTAATTCCAGATGAATAGCTATAATTACTTACTGAATATCACCAAAACATTGATGTGCTTTGAGATGTTTTTTGCTTGTATTCGATTGTATTAATTTACTTTTATTTAATTGCTGTAGTAGACACATTTTTACTTGCCGTTTATTTATTGTTTTTGCTCTTCTGTACGAATTCTCTGTACAGAGTTAACTGAATACACCACCAATGTAGATATAGATGGTAGTGAAATAGTGAAACTGCAGGAAAAACAAATGTACTGTGTAATCTATAGGTGAAAAGTATTTGAGAGTTGATGAGTGTTGATATAGGTGGTAGAATGATGTAATGAAAAGTCCGCTACCAAGGGCTTTTGGGGAAATTCCCCATTGTGGGGAATTTTCCCATTGGTGACAAATTAAAGGTCGCAAAGGAAGACAAATATGTGAATATATCTATCTAATATCTAATTCGTTTGCCTTGGTTTCTAGTGACGCCCTGGTATTAAATTTGGTGGAACAACTGAATTTATTGAATTTATCAGCGCTGTGTTGTATAGAAAATTGACGGTTGGCTCGTATTAAGAAGTGGGGAATCAGTGAGAATAATGATAACTGACCATTGGACTCCAGGATACAAGAGGAATTCTGAGAGCTGAGATGACAATGAGATACTTTGATGGTGTTCTACATTCAGCGGCGGCCTCAAGGGGAAGGCGTTTGGAGGAGCTGGAATCCCTAAATGTATGCCAAACCCTTCCTGAATCTCTAAAAAATGTGACCATGAACATTTCGAGTGTAGTTCCAGCAATGTTTTGTCAAGACCCCGACAACATTTTTTTAGCCCTCCATCTCTGAGCCCCCGTCGGAAACATCATGCCGCCGCCATTGCTTGCATTATATACGTGATTATGATTTATGACTTTGTATTTAAGTATTGTTTTGGTTGTCTTTCATTTATTATTGTTTCTTGAAGAGCCTGTGACGTTAGGTAGTCACGGATCGACGCATTTGTTCAATTCGGGTAGAAGGGATAGGAAAAAAGACAACTGCAGTAGTCCAAGGGCGATGTCAACTCTGCTGAATTATCGCTCCCCTCCCTCTTGGACATGGCAGTACAGAGAGGGAAGAAGCAGATGTTAAAGGTCTCAAGTGACAGCTGCTACACGGGAAGAAGTCGAACCTTATGAACACACACAGGTGTGTCCCGTGCAGCTCGCTACCACCGCAGAACCAACCCTCTCCACGCTATGACGCCACAAGGACGGAAGACGTATTAGAGAGGGACACCTCCCCAGAATGCATGACACAACACAAAACTGATATCTGGTACCATCATCTACTGCTGGGTGGACAGGGGCTGTTGGATTATAGAATTCGTCCAAGAGATTCTGCTCCGCCGGGATACGAACCACCGACCTCCCGTTTGTGAGGCGGTGTTCTTACCACTACACCGCGGAGTCCCTAGGGTCCGCTTTTAGTCGCCTCTTACACGACACACAGCGGGTACGGCGGCACAATGAGTGACAGGACGACCAGCACACACGTACAAACAAGCACACACGCACAAACATTGTCCCACAACACATACACAATGACACTCACAAACATGACACACAAACATACAGACAAACATACACAGCTGGTAGGGACGCGAAGTGGCGCGATATTTTCTGTCGCACAACAGACTCAGCGTTTTTTGGGTTATTTTATGGGCCTCATTTACTTGGTGTTTTATAAATGACACTTTCAATGACCAGCTCACTTGCGAATTGTTCACCAGCTGCAAAATACTTGTACCAGAAATGAACTTGCTTACGAGAAATGCCTTCTTCCAAATATGCAGACTTTGACTCAGGCAGAATCCTTGTCTTCAAGAATTTCAAAATTTTCTTAGAATGCTAGTATTGGTCCCTCGATTTTGCTGTCTAAAATGAATAAACCCGGGGAAATTTGCTAAATTTGATTTGACAATAATCAGCAAAAATCTGCTTCCCACCCAAATCACAAGTCCAACACACACATACACACACACACATACACACACACACGCATACACACATACGAACTGATTTATTTTGACGTAACATGACCGAATGAAGCAATTGTCATAGCGGCCTCATATAATACATCTTCTCATTCCGACCTCAGCTCACATACTCTGTCTTGTGTCTCTCATCCCCGCATCTCACTCTGTCTTGACATATCTTCTAGCTTGGTTGTCGACTATCAAAGTGTGCGTGGTACTTTGTGCTTTGGTCGTAAAACAATCAACTGCCCTTCCACTCGGACACATGTGCATGTCTGTCTGTCTGTCCGTGTGTATGTGTATGTGTATGTGTATGTGTGTGTGTGTCGGCAGGTCCAGTTGATGTATACGTGTAAGTTGTGTGAGGTGTCACGTGCGCGCAACACCATGAAATTTAGTTAGCTGGCTACCCGCGCCATACTCACACACCCACACACCCACACCCACACCCACACCCACACACACACATACACACACATACATACACACACACACACACACACTGTAGCAAAGTGATGTGCGTGTGTAATTTGTAAGTGCAAGTGTGCGTGCAAGCGCACAAGATGCGGCCGCTCATAAAGACATCCGAGTGCGGTACGTCGTAGCAGAACTTACAACGGCAGCGCTCAGAATATTTGCCCTAAATTTACTGAGCGAAACGACATGAATATGTTATCAGTGACTCGCTCTAGAGTGAAGTAATTGTAGATAAATAAGTAAAAGCGCATGTTTAATATTATGGGAGTGTGGTTGTAAAAGTTAGGAAACATGCTGTTCAAGCAAAGTATGCGGAATTTTTGCCGTTGGGGTCTAGCTATTTGGATTGTAAGCATACTCTAAGAACGAATGACAAGAACATAGGATAGTTTTTAACCGTTTTCAGCAATATATAAGAATTCGTGGAATTATTCTGCTGTAAATATACGGTAAATTGCATGCATTGTTGAAATGTTCGTCACTTTTGTGAGTTCCACTGTGGAGTCGAGAAGTTGGCTTGATTTTCGGCTGTGATTCAATTGTCGTCCGAACAAGCGGCGCTGATTTCACGCCACTATCAACTGAAGTGGCCGACAATGGAGCCGAAATTCAACGGCCATTCTACTTGTGTGGATATTGTCGCATGCAAATCACACGCCAAATGATCCGGCATTTGTATAATTGGCCTGCCCGGGAAAGCATCGGATGCCTAGCACCATATTCCGGGCACTGGCGGGTCGTTTAATTCAGTCCTACACACACGCACACACACACACACAGTGTCAATTCATTTCAGTCGAAATTTATTCATTGAATTCGCCAGCTATTCGACACATTCACTCGACAGCGTGGTATCACCTTTTCCACAGCTTTGCGACTGTTTGCTTCACGATAGCATGCGGAATAGCTGGCCGGGTGAGGAGAAAATTCAATATGCCAAGTCGACCCTCCAAATAATCGACTCGAAGGGACCGATAAAATATTCCGCCATTTGGAGGAGTGCATTTTGGAAGGGACCAACAGATGATTCAACTATTTATAGCCTTCTGTAATTTAGATTCTCCTATTTGGTGGTGTAATTAACACGTATTTGATACGCTTTAAATCGGGATCAAGGACGTATTCTGCTAGTTGGAGAATTCCTCCCTTTGGAGGTCCGCTATTTAGAGGACCAATTGTATATTGATTCCTACTCTGCAGAACATAACAAAGATCTGTTAGTGGACATTCTGTAAGATATCAAGTGTTCAAATATTCCAGACAGAATCGGCGAAATTCTGATCGGCCTATAGTTGAAAATATCACCTGAATTGTCGCTTTTTGAGGGTGGTGGTGATATCTCTTGACTCGCCAACAAAATGGAAATGAACCAGCCTTCATCCAATACTCGAATACAGCACTGAGCTTCGGAGCTAGAACAGTGTTTCTAAACCTTTTTACCTTTGATGTCCCCCTTCAACACAATGCGAGTCCTTGTGCCCCCTTCCCCAAAGAAACAGTCCTTGGCCTCCCGAGAAGTCCTTGTGGCTCCCTTATACGATTGAAATG
>OU696580.1:2233701-2288701 GCA_916048095.2 Sacculina carcini | reverse complement strand
TTGTGTGTGTATGTGTGCGTGTGTGTATGTGTGAGTGTGTGTGAGAGCGAATAGTGTGTGCCAAATGGAAAAGTTGGCTGATTCGGCCACGATTCAACTACTAGCCAAACTTTGGCCAAACTCTTCTCGCTCAACACACGCTATTCTACCGAGGTTAGTGTGTGTGTGTTTTGCAGACAATTTTGCAACTAAAACGAAGCAATACAAGTTGGTCGCAACTCCTTCCGACAACGAATGTGTAATGCATTGTCAATGAAGAACATTCCACTAATGTGCAATGTAAAATAGTGTTAGGTTTGACGGCTTTCTGTTTAAATCAGTGGTTCTTAACCTTTTTTCTCACTGATTCCCCACTTCTTAATAAGTATCTCTTTATTTTCCACATAACACAGCGCTGATAAGTTCAATAAATTTAGTTGTTATATCAAAGTAAATGTCAAGAGGTCATTAGAAACAGAAATGGACGAATTTGAATTGATAAAAACATACATAGTTGTCCTGTTCTGTCCGACCTTTAGCTTCCCACTTGGCAACTCTTCCATTCCCCACCAGAGGGGAATTTCCTACAGGTTAAGAACCACTGCCTTAAACGGTCAATTTACCCTTAGATACCGGCCTTAGACAATCCAATCACTTGGGCAAAGTAAATGCTTCGACAGCCCCAGATGAAATGGAGGATTGATATATGAATACCGATGGATAAAATTGTGCAAATTATAAGGAAAAACTATTTGTAATTATATCGAGATTAACTAATAACTGAAATAGAGACGACATAAAGTTTTCTACAAAATTAACTCATCGTGTTTTGATGATGGCATAAATCTTGAATTACTTGTGAGTATTCCAGAAACTTGACGATCTCTTATCATAAAATATATCATTGTCACACTGTTCACGGGCTCTTGCGTCATGTTAGTTTTCAAATTGTGTCTTGTCAATTTAACCGTGCAACTCGTTGTCCCCGATGGAATCGTAATCGGATTTGGCAATGCTACCGAAAAGATTATATTCTTGTGCGATTCCTGTCTGAGGCCCGCTCTCGTAGAATTATGACAAGCCCATCTAAATTGAATGCACAGATATGTGTGTGTGTGTAGGTCTGGTAGAACGCGTTAAGCCTGGTTGATTCTAGCGAGTTGGCATTTTAGCTACCAGCATAGGGGTCCATTTGCAAGACATTGCCTCTGTCAACACACACACACACACACACACACACACATGCACTTACATACACATACACAGAGAGACAGACACACAGACAGACAAATGTCTCCCGCCTTTGGGCTTCCGTTTGGTCCCGGATGTATGGAAGACTTGCAATCTCTTCCTCACAAACACACACACACACACACACACACACATACATACACCGGGGAGTGTGTATGTGTGTGTGTGTGTGAGTGACGATTTGTGCAGTCTCTCTCTCGCTGCTGAGATCCCAGCGGACTGCGAACATGAAATTGCCTGGCATCAAGTAGATGTCGTAAAGACGCCAAACTCACCAAGTCAAGAGTGTCATTTCGTGGGCCGCTACGCATCTGTCTGTCTGTCTGTCTGTGTGTGTGCGTGTGTGTGTGTGTGTTGGGAGCAAGTGTCTTTTCGGTGTAGTTGACAATCAATAACAAGAACGGATGCCGGCGGAGACTGGTCGTTGCCAGGCTGTCATGCTCGAGAAGGTGGATTGTCAGCTGATTAGCGACCGAAATGAAGCCACAATTAGTGTTTGCACCACAAAAAAGGCCAGGTAACAAGCAATTACACAGCTAAATTGTCCGACCAATTCACCAGACTTTTGTTGCCTATTTTGTGGTAGGTTTGTTTTCTATCCAGATGTAAATTTGAATGTCAATCGACTTGAATTTTTCAATATTCAAGCACAAAGCAATTGAATACTGTTAAATTTGGTCATACGGTTAAGAAAATACCCAGCTTATAAAATCAAGTAACATTTCCTAAATTACAACTATATATAGTATTCAAAGTAGACCATTTAGTTACTGTGTTATTGTAGTTTAGTAAGATTAGGTGGGGAAAAAATTGACCAAATACAAGGTGAAATTGTTTTCGAAATGCTACCTTCGGTAAGGGTTATGGTGGTTACTTTTGGAGTTAAACCCGAGCGAGCAAGGTAAATGAAATGATGACAATCTGAGCAATTCACATGAAGAACATTATTGTAAGGAAGTAAAAAGCGAAAAGGATAGAATTCTCACAACTCAGAGACACAATATAACCGACACAAATCACACCAAACCGAACCACCACACGATTCACTAAATGAATGTCAATGCCTGAACCTCGAACCAATTTCATTCACAACAACACACATACACACTCAAACAGACACACACACACACACACACACACACACACACACACACACACACACACACACACACACAATTTTGTGTGTGTGTGCACGTGTGCATATTTGTGGCTCGTAAATACACGCATATCAGGAATTGAAAAGACATAAAAGGTTAAAGGCCTCTTTAAGTGATAGCTGCTACACGGGAAGAATCCGAAGCTTATGAACACACACAGGTGTGTCCCGTGCAGCTCGCTGCCACCGCAGAACCGACCCTCTCTACGCTATGACGCCACAAAGACGGAAGACGTATTAGAGAGGGCCACCTCCCCAGAATGCATGTCACAACACATGACTGATATCTGGTACCATCATTTACTGCTGGGTGGACAGGGGCTGTTGGATTATAAAATTCGCCCAAATAATTTCTCTTCCGCCGGGTTTCGAACCAGGGACCTCCCGCTGGTGAGGAGGGTGTGCTAACCACTACACCACGGAGTACGGAGTGGCTCTGAAAACGTACATCAATCTGAATCAGTGTTCCGTAGCCTCTGTCTGTGTGAAATTACCCATCCGTGCGTAATGGAGGGGTTACCAAGTGGGTAATTATTGAAGGTCGAACAGAACAGGACAAATGTGTATTTTCATCAATTCGAATTTGGTTTATTTTTAAAGTTTCTTGTGACTTCCTGATATTTAATTTGTTAGAACAAATTAATTTATTGTATTCCTCAGCGCTGCTGTTGTGTTTTGTGTGTGGAAAATGAAATTAGTTGGCTTAATAAGTGGAGAATTAGCGAGATAAAAATATTACGAACAGCTGAACTAGCTAATACTGCTAATTATCACCTCCAATATATTATAACTAATCAAAAATGGCAACATATTGTTGGTATGTACGTATATATGTGTTTATGTATGCCAGCGTGTATATTTGGTAAACACGATTGTGTGTGCATTTGCGTGTGTGTGTGTGTGTGCGTTTTGATACGCAGTCGATGATCGTCTTGCTACGCACCCAGCATCTGTTGTTGATGTGATTATTGTACAAGATGAGCTGATCGATTACACATTCACGTCTCGTGTGTGAGCCTGCTGAGATGACGGCAAAAATACGCCGTGAAAAAATGGTGTTTATGTAAACCACCCTGCCGAAGCTCCTGTCGTTTCTGGTGGTCTGGGGTAATTTATTACAAAGCTGCAATATATCACATTGATCGGACAACTCACGTCGTCCATGTTGCAGTACTAAAGACCCTCGCTAGGCTGTTGCAAACTTGGTCTGGTAAACATTCACTTTGGCATCGGCAAATTAGCGAGAAGAGTGTCTGTGTGAATCGAAGTGTGTGTGTGTGTGTCTTTGTGTATGTGTGTGTGTGTGTGCCTGCGTGTGTGTGTATGTATCAAGTATACCTACGCAGCGAGCATCACACCAAAATACACACACACACACACACACACACAAACACATAAACACACACACACACATTTAGTTCATTTAGTCTAATTTAGATTTATTTGTCCATGTGCAATTTATGTGTACATGTCAGTATTGTTGCATTTATGTTCATTTAATTGTTTCATGTTTTTTTTGTTTTTTTTCTGTGGACTTTGCGTATGCGAATAAGTGTGTGTGTGTGTGTGTGTGTGTGTTTATTCTTGTTTCCTGAAATAGCGTAGTTTATTATTATTCTTTACAAAGTGTATCTTGTTTTACTGTTTACATGCACCATTATTATTATCATGTACGTCTCACATGTAAGTGCCAGTGCGTCTAATGCTCTGGCACCGATAAGTCCGTAAAAAGCATTGCTTATCGGACTTTGTCACTACTGATCTGTTTTTTCTTCAATTGTATGCATTGATACTGGAATGTGACAATACATTTACTTACTTACTTATATACTTACTTACTTACACACACACACACACACACACACATACACATACGATTCACAATTTACAAGCGATTTGACTTAGAGACAAAAAAATATATAATAAAATATATTAAATCTTATATACAAGTCTAATCTTATGGTTATATATATATATCTTATATCGTACACATTATATATATTAAATATTGTATATATATTAAACAAATAATTGGCGATTTTCTTGTCAGATACACTAGCATTGAAACATAAGTAGACAGCAAAAATACTAACAAAAGCAGCACAACAGTCAAACAACAACAACAAATAGGACAACATTTATTGATAGCACTCACGCGAGTTTTGGCACAAAAGCGAAAGCAAAAAAATCGACGCCGTTAGAAAGCTATAAGCTATAATATCAAACAGAGCGCACACATATCTCCATATTCAATACACACACACACACACACACACACACACACACACACACACACACACACACACACACACACACACACACACACACACACACACACACACACACATACACATACACATTGAAGATTCCCACGCCAAAGACTTGAGGTTGACTAGGCAGGTTCATTTTGTGAAGGAATGTGGTATTTCTGTTGAAACGAAACGGTTAAGGTACGCACACGAAAAACACAAACAGGACAGCGAAAGTACATTGAAACATCAAAACTAATATATACACATATACACACGCACACAATCACACATACATATATTAACGCACGAAATAAGGGGATGGAATAAGTAAATAATTATATGCAATTATATAATATATTGGCTAACAGTTAGATGATATTTGACCTAGAAATTCGCAATTTTACAACCTTAATACTCTGCCCTGCGGCGAAATTCAGGTCGAACACTTGACTTGGCTATATTGCACACGTGACCGAGACACATACACACACACACACACACACACACACACACACACACACACACGCACACATTGCAGGAATGCGTTCAAAAGGTCAGTGCAATCATGTTTCATTGAAATAATGAATGCAAAAATAGTGTTGCAAGATCGCCTAGCAAAAGCAAACACACACACACACACACACACACACACACACACACACACACACACACACACACACATATATATATATATATATAGACATACATACACGTATAAACACACACATGCTATTATAGGTTTATACAAATCCGCAGATATACAATATGTTTGAAGAACCAATCATTTGGCATGTGAATGTATGTTTGTATGCATGTGTATGTATGTGTATGTATATGTATGTATGTGAATGTATGTGTGTGTATGTGTATTTATGCATGTATGCGTCTTTTGAGGAATCGTGTAACAAATGTTGTTGTTGTTGTTTGTGATGTGTGGCGTACGTTTACACCGTTACACCGCGCGTTACACCATTACACCGGCGGAACCGCTGTCGCACGACGCACGTGAAGCCACGTGGCACGTGGCGTCACGTGGCATGGACTGGCACAGCGAAGTACATGAATGACGTCTGGTTGATGATAGCTGGTTAAGTCGGTTTAATTGGCCGACTGAAGGCAACCACGCGACAACAGCTTGGTACAAAAACATGTACTCTCGCTATCCAAACATACACACATATACATTTTATTATTATTATTATTAATTACAGGCAAGTCCAGTAGCATGGGAAGAGTGCAAGTGCACTATTACCACCCTAAGGTGGCCCCATGGACCGGAAGCGCCCAAAAGATTCAGAGACAAATAGAGTTCGAAAAGAAAATAGTCTAGAAAGAGAGTTGGAAAGAAAATAATAAATAAATAACAATAAATAATCAACCATCATCCGATAACATCCGATAACATAAACACACACACACACGCACACACACACACACACAGAGATAAACATACAGTAAGTGTAACCATAGCGTTTCTTATAACACTAATAATGTTTATATTTAATATATATATATATATAGTATATAAAAATATTATATATTATAATTCAACATGTAAAATTATTTACAAGTATTATTTTATTGTAATGTTGACGCATGTTCAAGTTTATGACACATACACTAACAGTAAGACATTGACAATAAATGTGTTTATTTTTGCAATAAATATTTGAACACAAAGTAACATATACACATATCTACACAGATACACACATACATACACATACTTAAATACACACATGCACACACATGCATACATTCACACGTACTTACATACACACTTAGCCACATACATATGCACATGTGTGTGTCAGTGATTGTGTGTGAGTGTATGCTTGGGTGCATGTACGTTTGTGTATGTGTGTGTATGTGTGTGTATATGTGTGAGTTTTGTGTTCGTGTTTGTGAACGTGTGTATGTGTGTATCTATGCATTTATGTATGCGACGTGTGTGTGTGTGAGTGTGTGTGTGTGAGTGTAAGTGTATGTGTTTGATTGTAGCTACCATAGTCTTCCAGATGCCTGGCCGGTTTTGATGGTATAGTTTGGCTGTGGTGTACACGTCGAACTTTCTTTCAAACAACAGCTGACGCAACACACAGCTGAGCACACAAAAACTCGCACCTTCCGTCGAAGCGTACCTGTGATCCAGCAGCGAATAATGCGGTCACACACAAAGGTTCAAGGTTAAAGGCCTCAAGTGATAGCTGCTACACGGGAAGAAGTCGAAGCTTATGAACACACACAGGTGTGTCCCGTGCAGCTCGCTGCCACCGCAGAACCGACCCTCTCCACGCTATGACGCCACAAGAACGGAAGACGTATTAGAGAGGGCCAACTCCCGAGAATGCATGACACAGCACATGACTGTTATCTGGTACCATTTACTGCTGGGTGGACAGGGGCTGTTGAATTATAGAATTCGCTCAAATAAATTCTTCTCCACCGTGGTTGGAATCACGGATTTACTGCTTGTGAGGCGGGTGTGCTACCACTACACCACAGAGTCCAACATTTTTATGATAAGCCCATTAGATGTTCTCAAAGGGCAAAGTACAATCAAAGCTCTTGTGCAAAAGTTCAAGGCAACTTTTTAAGCAGACAAAAATTGTGAATAAGTCTATAAGATAGAAAATTACAATCCAAACTATATATTATACATTATATATTGTATTTATGCCATATATGGCGTACCATATTTATGACATACATATATAATGCATACTAACACACACACACACATACACACACACATACACGTATATTTTCGTGTTGACCTTTGAATGAGTACAGAAACACATAGAACATATTTTTGGTACATTTGACACAAAATCGCTTTGAAGTACGTTACAGTTTGTGGTACAGTGGGTCCCAGCCTGTGGTACCTCGTATACCACTAGTGGTACACGAGGATTTTGCAGGTGGTACGCAAACACTCTTGGGCTCATAAGCAATTAAGCACCAGGACATGATTTCTGATGTGTTGTGAGCAAAGTAATGTCCCTCATTGACCAGCTGGTAGAGAAGAAGCAGATACACTACTCTCATTGAGTTGTTTTTTCACAGGTGATTTGTGTGTTCTACATGTACAATTATGGGTTAATAAAGTGATATATGATCAAACTGAGTTTCTCTGGAACCAGGTGGTACGCGGCGACTGTACTCGGTACCTCCAAGTGGTACTCGATCTTGTAAGGAGGTTAGGAACCACTGATTTAGCACGTGAGCTAGTAAGGTGTGCTAATGAGCAGTTCTCACCTGTCCATGACTACTAGAGGAGTGTGTCTGTCCGGATGTATATCATGCACACCAACCACACTGTCCATCACGGAGTCGATGGAGCATTCTTCAGGCCACATAGGCAGAAATACCACTCGCACAGTGATGTCGTTGTCGCCCTGCATATTAAGAATAATCTTAGACACAAATAATAATTTAATACTTTTACCTCCTGTATTAAATTGAGAACAACAGCTTTGACGTTTTCAATTATCAAATTAGTTCAAATTTGCTAAACAAATTTAAATCAATTGGTCAAAATTTTGGGTTAAAATCAAAGAAATGTTCCTAACAAATATAGCCTAATGATTAAATATGTGTAAATATATGTAAAATAAACTACAGAAAATGTTCATTTTCAAGTGGTCTCAATCAAACACATAGAACACATGCTTGATATCATTGCTAGATTAATCAAATTAATTGTACGTATTGCTGTCATAATTAGCATCATATTCAGGGTAATCCAACAATACATAATATCCCATGCAAGGATTTTAGCTGAATACGGAATTTCAGCAGGTTTTTTCTTGGATAAAATATCTTTTTCTCTTTAGAAAGGAGTTTCTACCGTTTTTCAGAGGGATCATTTTGCTTGCTTTAAATATCATTTATCCTGTTGTTTTTTTAAAAATAGTATTCATTTATATGTAGACCGCGAAAGAAATGAGTCAATATTCCTGCGTATGTTGTTTACGGTGCAAATAAACTTTGAACCATCACTAAGTATGGACAAGTTAGCAGACGGAAAAACATCTCCACACGCCAGCAATTAGAGACAAGTTTTAACACAACATGTGCCCACTAATTGGCGCACCTCTTGTTCAGCTGAATGCAATTTTTTTCACGAGATTATTCGCTCTGTCGTGACAAATATGTACGGTCAAAGCAAAAGTAATTTGAACATTTCAACCAAGCGTTTCAAAGACTTACACCAAGAGCGTTTGATTTTTACTTCGCAAAACTGCAACAAATGGCTCAGCTCGCTAAACTAATTGGCCGAAAATAGCCAGAACATCGTCGAAAGACCGATTGAAAGCTGCACAGGAAAACTGCGTAAATTATGACCATTCACCAGCATAGAGATGCCAATAGAAAAAAGCAAGAAGCCGCTGCAATGCAATTGACCAAGTTTGATGACGACTCCAATTCTGAATCCAGGCGGAATATAGACCTTGTAAAATATATATTATTTACACTAGCATTGGCGTAATTAAAATCACGTACACAAATATAGGCAATTAAATCTACTAGATTTATGTATACAAGCTTTTGATAAGATACGAGTATGGTAAGTTAAATTCGATTATAATATTCCCAGTAGCTGACACATTACTATTGTCAATCAAACAATATTCAAGTGTGTCAGCATGTGTGTCAGTGTGTCAATGTGTCAGTATGTGTCAGTACGTGTTAATGTGTCAGAGTGTGTGTGTGTCGCTCACTTGAGTCGCTTCGATCACAAACGAGCGAATGGTCCACGAGACCTTGTAGCTGTCACTACATCCAGCGCTGGCAGACAGATAGCGCACACAAAAACCGTCGCCATCAAACTGCTCCTCATCCAATGGCCAAAATATCCCACAATCCTTCATACACAGACAGACACACACGTGTGTGTGGAATAATTCAGGCTTTCCAAATAGAGGCATAAGATAGTGTACTGTGAATGACCGGCAAGCGTAACACATATGTAACGTAGACGTTTTATATGCTTGACAGAGCTTAGGAAAGATGGCCTTCCAAATAAACGTTGATAATTTAATATACAATTTTGTTTCTTTTGCTTTTTTCTTCGTTAGCTTTCATTTTCCTAACTATAAATATATTCCACGAACTGTCTTTCTCTCGACATGTTTTGGTTAGTTTCCAGTACACATGGGACCACCGCAGGGTGGTAATAGTGCACTTGCACTCTTCCCCCATGCTACTGGATTTGCCTGTAATTATTAATATTAATAATATGATTAATAATGTGTCACCTGGGCCGTGAGACACGCTACTGTTGTAGCTCTGTGCTGCCACAGCATGCGCCAAAAATCCAACACCGTATTGGGTAGCGGGTGCTGGGTGAGTATAAACTCGCGCGAATGATAAAAGCCTTCAACACACACACAAACACACACACACACACAAACACACACACACACACAGTGTTAAGTAGATATCGTCAAACACTGTATTGACATAGAAAACCGGATGAAAATCATTCGGTGGCATAGAGTGAGAGTGACATCCAACAGATGTGTCTCTTTGTATTTTACCTGAAGTGTATATGAAGACCTGTGTGTGTGTGTGTGTGTGTGTGTGTGTGTGTGTGTGTGTGTGTGTGTGTGTGTGTGTGTGTGTGTGTGTGTGTGTGTGTGTGTGTGTGTGTGTGTGTGTGTGTGTGTGTGTGTGTGTGTGTGTGTGTGTGTGTGTGTGTGTTGTCCAGAATTTCTGCAATTTATCTGGCTATGCTTTTACAGTACACTTCTCTGTTCTGTTCTGTCCATTAAGTTGGCATCGTTGTTTGGCACGGAAGCGAGCAAACTTGCACACACACACACACAGACAGACAGACAGACAGACAATGTTTCGGTATAGTCTAAGCTCGCTCATATAAAAGTGAAATATAGCCACGCATGATATAAGTGAAAAAACCACGGGGAGGGGAACAAAAGACATATCAAGAAAGAGGGAAAGAAAAAAATCAACTACCAATTCAGCGAGGACAGAGTGTGAGAGGTGGAGTATGCAAATCACACCCCCAGACTCTCTCTCTCTCGCTCTCTTACTCTCTTTTGGGGCTCTTTCCAGGGGCAAGCCCTGCCAACATGTGACTTATTGTCCCAGTGTGCCAACACGAACACTCATTAACACACACACACACACACACACACACACACACACACACACACACACACACACACACATACACACACACACACACACACACATGTGTGTGTGCGCGCGCGCGAGTGCACACCAAGTGTAACTTTAATTGAAAATGTTCTGCCCACTGATGCAAGTCTTGAACAACATAATGCAAAGAACGCCTGGATGTTATAGTAACATTAAATTTATAGAACATATAATGTGAGATACACGTATGGGCATATAATGAATAATGTATGAACATAAAATGTATAATGTATAATATATGATGAAAATATAATGTAAATAATGTATATAATGTATGAGCATATAAAGTATAAAAACAGATTAAAGTTTTTGTGTTGGTTTTAAACGTAACTAAAACGTCATATATTTTAGTATTACCTTGTATGACCCATATTTTACCTAAATGCCATTTAAAATTGAATAATTAAACGGTGAGTAAGCAAATATTCCAGATTTAATATTTGAATGATTTTTTTGGTAACAAAAAATGATGAATTAGAGAATGTTATCTACCGATAATTCACATCACTGCAATACCATATTTTTGTGAATGTCTTTGTGAATGATGTTAGTGTGTTCGTGAATTCACCAGGAAGCCAAGAGGCGTTGATATAATCTCCCCCTTCAACGCTTGTCCTGCATGTAAGCAGCACCCGGGAAATTTCCATGGGAATGCATGTGAAACTGCGATTTTTCGCTTTGTTGCAAGCTTTGGCTGCCGAGATAACCGTGCAACAGTGACTCTCCATCGAAATGGCTTGCTATTGGACACAAACACACACACACACACACACACACACGCACACCGCTGCGGGTTATAATAACATTTCATTGTTAGTTTCGTGCATGTTTCATCGAGCTGGCACTGCTTGGACAAACATCCTCCGGATATTTACTTTTCGGTGGTGGTGGAAAGCTGGTTTGAACCAGTGAAAACATACCCTTGCAAGAAGTGCGCTAAAGACAGTGGCGGATCCAGAATGCAATTTTGCGGGGGGTTTAATTTTCGGGGGTGATCAGTCATGTACATGCATCATTATGCTACGTCTTTGCGACAATGTTGATATCAGCAAATTCAACAGAAAGCTATTTTTAGTGACCTCTTTTTTAATTAACTTCTTGGATATGAGGAGTTGATTGACTTATTTGGGGAGGCTTCAGCCCCCTGAACCCCCCCTGTTTCCGCCAGTGGTGTTGCCTCTACTGAATACCTGAAGAAAAAAACAGAAATAGAATGAAGCGGAAACTGAAATATACAAGTCACCTTATACTGTTGTTCAGCGCCAGTCGAGGCCAGTAAGTTGGCCTCTAGAGGGTGTTGTAACAGTTGGACATAGTTTGGGGCTTGATCAAGAGTTACTTCGATATTTCCTGACATCACTCGTTCTAGCAAGCAGTCGTGAATGAAACTGTACTCCTGCACCGTGGTCAAAAAATACGGGCACTGGCCTGTTTATTGTGCACACACACACACACACACACACACACACACACACACACACACACACACACACACACACACACACACACACACACACACAACACATACACACACATACACGCAGAAATCTTGAATATGTAAGAGTAGTTTGGGACCCACATCAAAAGAAAAATACTAGGCAACTTGAATGCGTTCAGAAATCAGCGAGTGATTTCGGGGAAGATTATAGTACAGTAAGTAATCAAATATGATTAAAAAATTGATGAGTATTAGATTAGAAGAAAGAAGAAAACGAAGAGATATTATGAAGAAAATTACCGATTTTTTAATGGCAAAAATCAAATTCAAAATTCCAATAGTTTCAAATTTACAAAAGATTCAGTAACAAGCAGGTTATTAAAAGAAGATCTAAAACAGATACAGTTTCTCGAATAGGTGCAATATAAGCCCTAAAATAATTCCTAGGAGAAGGTTATAAGCCCGAAATTAATTCGTCTATTTTCAAGAAACATGATGACAAATGGAAGGCACAGGACACACGAGTGTTTAACTCATTAACCTTTGAATATCAACTGGGTGAGAACATACACACACACACACACATACACACACACACACACACACACACACAAACATACACACACACACAAACACGTGGGAAATTTGGTAAAAACTGTAAATTCTACACTGTATACATATTAAATTATTATATTCACGTTGTTGTAGAAAATGTATTAAACACTGAATTTGCGTATAATTTAGCATGCAAATTTGGTTTGTCTTGCGCAAATTGGACACATTGTGAAATGGTATCATAAAAAAAACCTCAGCACACTCGCAAACTACTTGTGAATTGACAAATTGTAGATTCAACTGAATTAGCATTTCTACGCACACGGCTTAATTAAAACTTTGGTGCATGTTACACTGGCGATGCATATGCAATGTGATGTGGCTTCTCCTATGGATTTAGCTTAGCTTAGCTCAGTTCTTTGGCCCAAAGCAGAACTTGTATCATTGCTTGTGTATTAAAAGAGCAACGATACCTTCTGGTTGTTAATTATAATTCAGCTAAATAAAAACAACAATAATATTAAGCGTTCTCTTCTTCAAAGAATACACATGCACATGTATAATAGTGCAGAAGAAATATAACATAAGTGCATGCATTTGATTGAAACATAAATTATGGAATTAAAAAAAATACAATCAAACATAACTTGTACTTCCAAAAACGTGTGATTGTATATATATATATATATATATATATACAATCACACACAAATATCACTTGGAAGAGGTTCTTTCGCAGAAATGGACGAGAGAGGAAAATAACTTCCACACCATAGCAGAATGATATTCATCACGAGCTGACCTATCACATGTTGCCAGAAAGAGAACACTCCAATCTGACTGCAATGTTGCAACTGTTGCAGTAACGAGAACAGACAGACGAATATCCCACTGTTACTGTTGTACGTGTTGCTGAAACACACACACATACACACACACACACACATACACACATATATATATACACATACATATACATATACATACACAAACATACATGTACACGCATGTGTAAATAATATAACATAATGCAATAAAATATACACTGATATACAGACAGACATTGCTACATGTAAACACAAATATAACGACACACACACACACACACACTCACAAAGACACACACAAACACACACATAGACACACACACAAGCACACACACACACATACACAAATACATACTCACAGTAATAATGACCACTTTTGAGAGAATCATAATGGTGATATAGAGACGAGTTTTGATTTAATTATCCCTTTTAAACCTGCAAACTAGCGTCATTGAGCACGTTCACTGCTACTCTGCGTAATTGCAGTGTGTATCGTGCAACATTGCATTGCTACGTGCAATATTGCAACACTAGTAGCAATATTGCAATGCTAGTTGTGATATATGATATCAACAATCGTTCGTCTAAGATTTTGACGGCTATTGTATAATTGTATTTATAAATTGTGCATATCTGAGCCTATATATGCTAAATAGACACATATATATACACACACACACACACACTCATGCATTAGCGGAGATGAAATATATTATTTTGCATATTTTCACCGGGGCAGCTTTCATTGGCGATTTTACCCGGGGCACAAATTCTGCTTTGGCAGAGCTGGCGTTAAAATATGATTGATGAATATGTAGACCACGTCAGACAGCGGTTTCGTCGCCAGCATACCAAACATTTGTGTCTGTATGTCTGTGTGTGTGTGGGTGTGTGTGTGTGTATGTGTAGAGCCATACAACCGCGTATGATGTATGAATACAGCTGCTATATACAGCTGTATACAGCTGACTAAAAGTAACCACACTGCACCGCACAACAGGGGTGTAAAACGGTACAGTATGTGTATACTCCATATATATGAGGTCATACTGTACCGCTTTACAACAATGTTTTGCGGTGTAGTATGTTGTATATATCGTAAAACATCCATTTGAGCTAAATGTCGTTCTATTTTTCAAACCTTCCCCGCCGTAGTGCCGTTTAATTAGAGTGTGCCGCTATATTTTTCCATTAGCTGGTGCGAATATGATTTTTGCCAAGATTAGGTCATTTATATACCTGAAAAAGAGCCAAGTAACGTATATTTTTCAACAACACATACAAAAGCTAGGTGATTACCCATAATTAATAACAAATTAATTAATAAAATTCAGTTCGTCATAGCTATTTCCCAAAGAGTAGAATTAATCAAAGTGAAGTTTAACTAGAGATGTTGCTCAAATTGAGGTTTTATGGTATATTCAATACTATAAAGTGACGCTATCGTAATCGTTGCCTACCCTGATACCACTAGAAGAGGATGATGGTTGCTATGACGACCAGAAGCTGGTGGTGTCGCTTGTTTGCCGCCACCAGACACGCCACCACACACGCTAGCACTTGTACTAGCTACCAGTGTTCTTGCTAGGAATTGCAGCAATGAAGGACGACATTCTGGCAAGCCATAGTCGGGCCATGCGCTGTACTGGAGCAACACAACCTGTCGCTGATTTTGGCGCGCACGTCTGCGCCACCATTGTCTCCGCTGTGTTCGCGCGCGCGCGCCGAATTGGACGCGAAAATCCCACATACACACACAGACACACATACACACACAAATATATATACAGAGATGAATTGACATTAATTGAAATGCTTGCAATTAAGTACCAGGAGAAGTTATAAGCTTTGTTGAGAAGTTTAATATTAGAGTGAATTAATTAATTAAATATTAAATGATTGCCAAATTAAAAATTAGAAAGTAAAAATGTATTGAAAATATAGAAATCAAATACCAGAGTAAATTAATACGAAATAAATACCAGAGTAAGTTTAAATTAGGATAAATTCAGATATCCAGACGAAGTCTGTATTGCATTGTGTCAGCCAAATTAATCGTTTCTGTTCTATACAAATTATATACTAAGTTTGGTCACTTATGGTGATTTGTTCACAAAATACTTAACAAATGTAAATGTAACAGAAATAATATACAAAAACCTCACTAAGAAATATACAATCTATAAAGATCAACTTATTCTTAATAAACTTTATATATATATTGATGTCGGCGCAGCCAGGTATAATTTTGTTACGTATGGACAGTATCCATACGTGACACAAATAGCACATACCTTTGCCTAGTATATATCTACCATAACATACATGGCCATACCTGAAGCAAATCAGAATCAGAATCAGAAATGTATTGCCACTTTATACAACAAAGTATTGGCATGGATGAAAATATACATACAAATCACACAATGTACACACAAATGAAAATGCAACATAAAAAAAAAGTAAAAAATAAAAACTAGCACGTTCAATCTTGTATGCATACATGCGTATATATTTGGAATTTTTGGACATATGTACTGTAAAAGAAACATATGTATACTATACATATTTTGTACATTTAATTAATAAATGTGCATACTATACATATATTTGTACGTTTCATATGTTAGATATTGACCATCATAGCTACACAGCGTTACAAGAAGCAAATTTAAACATACACCCTATGGTGTATAAAAATAGTGTAAAAATCCAATGTGAAATAAAATCTACGAGCAAATATAGCGAAGCAAAAGCGAAAATAAAAGCAAATTTAGCGAAGATAAGGGACAAATATATAGAGTTATAGATGTGTCCTATTGGGCTGAAAACGCTGAAATATAGTGGCGTCAAATTGAATGCCGACTGGAAAAAGCAGACTTTTCAAAAGTCAAGTGTTAAAACGCTTCTCAAAAGACTCAATGACAAGTTTTCAGCACACACACACACACACACACACACACACACACACACACACACACACACACACACACACACACACACACACACACACACACACACACAAACACACACAAACATACAAAACACCAAACGGCTATTAACACGAATTTTCCATAGAAATCTCGAACACTAGCTGGGTATCAATACTAATACACCCGCAGAATCAACATGGATAGACGGACTCAGACAGACAAACAGACAGACAGACAGACAGACAGACAGACAGACAGACAGACAGACAGGCAGGCAGACAGACAGACAGGCTCAAACAAACAATTAGACAAAACGGCATGTGCAAATACTTTCTGATTGGTTTCAAACAGTTGTGTTCACATCTGAACAATCAAACATTGTTTGCGTGCTTGTTTGTGTGTGTGTGTGTGTGTGTGTGTGTGTGTGTGTGTGTGTGTATGTTTGCGTGTGTATTCATGTGTTTGTTTGTATATATATTTATATGTGTGTGTGTGTGTGTGCGTGTGTGTGTGTGTATTTGTGTGTGTGCGAGTGGCAAAATAAACGAGCCATTTTATCGGAAGCGAAAATAAAGTGCCAGCATTTTTTTCAATATACGAAGAAACAAATACTTGAACTTTTTGTTCGGTCGCGTGCCTGCAGGCACTGGATTTAACCAATAACGAAAAACGCGTTGAAAAGATGAAAGCGACAATGCCTGCGACTAGCCTTTGTCATTTTTCACTTGTTCCTTTGGCATTTTTCACTTGTGCCTTTGGCATTTTTCACTTACACAACAATCAACAGCACACACACACACACAAACACACACACACACACACACACAATCAACACACTTGCACAATAACATTCTCGTCATGAAAGTTCGCTCGCCGCCTCCGCGCCACTTCTGGCCACACTTGATTTTCATAATTCTCCCATTCGCCGATTGTGTGCAGTGCTTTTTTATTTACACTTACACTACCATAACGGCGCCGGCATTCGCGCACCGCCAAACATTGTCGAGCGTTAGTGTGTGTTTGTGTGTGTTTACACTTCGTTGCGCCAATTTGCATTTGTATGAGATTAGCGCTCACTACACATGTATGACCGAGCTCCTGTGCGTGCATGTGTGTGTGTATGTGTTGGTGTGTGTGTGTGTGTATTATTTATGCCAGAGTCAGGGAGATTGAATCAGTGTGGAAGTTGCAAATATACCAGCACTCAGTTGCAATGAGCGTTCACATAGGCGGATCTAGTATGGGCCTCGAACAACCGACCCTCTATTTCTCTCTCACTCTAGTAGCAGAACAATAAATATATTAAAAGTGGTGCAGATATATGTGGTATCAGCTCAATTATTCATACATATATAACAAGCCTAGTTATGATTGAATACTCCAAGTTCAATCATGATTGATAACTAGAAAACACAATCATGATAGATAACTAGAAAACCCAATCATGATTTATAACTACAATGTGAATCATGATTGTTAGCTACACTTTCAATCATGATTGTTAGCTACACTTTCAATCATGATTGTTAGCTACAGTTTCAATCATTATTGTTAGCTACACTTTCAATCATGATTGTTAGCTACACTTTCAATCATGATAAACCAGATTTCACAAGAGCACGCGTCTAGCAGCAGCCTTCAATGATTGCGTCATTTATTTCCAGCTATATTTATCAACTGGGCAGTGTCCGTTTGGTCCACTCTGAAGCTGGGCCTATATGAATCTTGCGGGCTTCCGCTCCCTGTTCTCAAATCATCTGCCGGTCCTATGCGGCGGCGAGATGTCGTGTTTGTATGTCCGTCTGCTGGTACGTCGAGTGCTGTCAGTAAAACTTTATGGTTGCACTGCCCCGCGTTTAGACTCCAATACTCTATCTTCCGTCGCTACCACGTCCTCTCACTCACTTCCTCTTTCTTACCACAGCATCCAGATCTCGAGCCAATGCCAACTTTGCGCTGTCAGCGACAATAAATGCGCTCTATCTCTCGCTCTCTATCTTCATATCACCCCCTCTCTCTCTCTCTCGTACACATACACACATATACACACACACACACACACACACACACACAGAGAGATGCCTCTAAACAACTAGACGGAGTTGGCAAGATGTCTACTTGTGTGTGTATGTGTGTGTGTGTGTATGTGTGTGTGTACATGGACGGTGCATGTTTAGTGTTGGATGAATATGTTATAACAACATCCACTACACACACACACACACACACACACACATACATACACACACACACACATACACACATACACATACACACACTGACACACACACGCTTGTAAGCTGAAATTATTTAAACCAACAGGGTAACTTCATCCAATAATTGAATTCCGAGTGCATAAGATATCATTGAATTCCCATTATTTTCGCTTACCTCCAGTAGAATATTTATCGTGATCTTCGGCAAACTTATATATATATATGTGTTTGTGTGAGCCTTATTTTATTATTAGAAACTTATGTATATTAGAAGTTTTTGTATATTAGAAGAAGCGTATGTTGGTATAACTCACACAAACACACACACACACACACACACACACACACACACACACACACACACACACACACATACACACACACATACATTCGAGTTGCGATAACTACTGCACAACATGCCCATTTATGTACATAATTTACATGCACACAGAGACACACACACATACACACACACATAAATACATATGATTTGGAAGGCAACGGAGTTTTAATTGCCCGGAAACCCATTAACCCAGGAGTTATAGGCCGTGCTGGGAGCAAAGTTTGTCAGTTTGTCTGTATGTGTGTGTGTGTGTGTATGTGTGTGTGTGTGTTTCTCTGGGGCGATGGGGTTGTATTAACTCAACAAGGACAGAATATAAGCGGATAAGGCCAATGATTATCATGAGGCAGTGATACAACCGGAGATATTATGACATGCCCCAAGCACACACATATACACACACATACGCACACACACTCACACACAACATTACATTAACTGTATACAAAAGTGTTAGGATGTGAACGAAAATTGTTGTCAACGTAAATACATTACTCAATGAATAAGAGTAAATGAGATGAAACGTATAATTACAGCAGTTTTAAGAAATAATATTGTGGTAATTAAGTATACAGATATATAATATGAGGAATATAGTGTATACAAATGTTCTATATAAATAAACTGACTTCAATTCCCATACCTATTAATATATAGAATATAGGATGCAAATATATTGATTTGGATTCCTAGCAGTATACATATCAAGAATATAGGACAAAAATATTGTATACGAATGAAATCGAGCTGAGTTTGTGAAATAGTATGTGTTTGATGCGATCGAATCGAACCTGTGTGTTGTACAGGTTGAAGGTACGCACAACACAGCAGCGCAGTACGGATTGGTGAACACACTCGACCATAAGACTAGCTGACACACGCCTCACAGAACCAGTATCAGGCCAGAAACGTTCCATCGATCCCTGGCCACACACAAGAAACAATTAGATGTCAACAATATGTCAGTACATTCTATATGGATATTACCGTTTGTCAGTGGAATATGCAGTTGTCCTCCCGAGGCCTGTGTTTACTCCCTCTTCATGCATCTGGTTTCATTTTCGTGTGAGTGACAGCATTGCGTTGATTCTTTAGACCAGTGGTTCCCAACCAGTGTGTGGGCGGATCCAAGGAGTGCCGTGAGAGCTTTTGAGGTGCCGCCAAAATTCAGGGGAAAATTGCATATGTTTATTTTAATACTATTTTTTGTAATAGCAAGATCAGTGTAAATAAAATTTTCATATTTATGTATAAGGTGTTCTTACACAGATGCAAAATGTTGAAATGAAAAAATATAATAAAAACAACGGATATCTTAAATATGTATTTCCTTATAGGGGTACCGGGAACTTTTGAAAGGCTTGTCAAGGATGCCACAAACTAGAAAAGGTTGGGAACCACTGACTTAGATACTGCTGTGTGTGTGTGTGTGTTTGTGTGTGTGTGTATGTGTGTGTTTGTGTGTGTGTGTTTGCGTATGTGTGTGAGCGAAAGAGAGATACGCGAGGAACTTCCAGGTGGTACGCAAACATTTTCGGGCTCATGAACAATGTCTGTTAATTTTTACTTCACAAAAATACTCAGTGTATAGATGTAGATAATCTGGCAACACTATGCAATTGTTACCAGATGCCACCCACCTGGCATTAGCGGCTCATTGTTAAATTCCAACATTACATTCAATGCGTATACAATACACTTATTTATAAACGGTACACTTATTTACTGGTGTGTATTTTAAGTATGTAAATAAGGAAACAACTAATCGAACATCTTTCAGTGACAGCTGCTACACGGGAAGAAGTCGAAGCTTATGAACACACACAGGTGTGTCCCGTGCAGCTCGCTGTCACCGCAGAAACGACCCTCTCCACGCTATGGCGCCACAAGAACGGAAGACGTATTAGATAGGGCCATCTCCCCAGAATGCATGACAAAACACATGACTGATATCTGGTACCATTTACTGCTGGGTGGACAGGGGCTGTTGGATTGTAGAATTCGCCCAAGAAAATTCTCCTCCACCGGGATTAGAACCACGGACCTCCCGCTTGTGAAGCGGGTGTGCTAACCACTACACCACGGAGTGCAACTAATTCTCGTCTCTGTGTGATTGTAATATGCTCGTGCATGGTGCTAATACCGTGGCACCTCCGACTAGCACCATAATTCGCACATGCTGCTGCCAAACCATGGCCCAGAGAAGCTGATGCTCTGACACAGCCGGTCTCTCGCAAACAATGAAAGCCGAGCGCTGTCGGAAGCCGTCGACAAAATAAGCGCTGGGCAGAGTGCTGTGAGCCTCGGCCTGCTCCTCTGCTCTGTCTGATACTACAACTCGACGTAGTTGGTCTGAACAGCACAACTCTGCACCCATACACACACATACATATATACACATACACACATGCATATACACATACACACATAAACGTACATATACACATATGTACACATACATATACACATACGCATACACATATTTATACATATACTTATACACATACACATATATATATATACACACACATATACACACATACATATACACATAAACACACACACACACATACACACACGAAGTGGCTGGATTTGTATGTATGTTGTCTATTTTGTATGTATATTTTGTATGTATGTAAGATTCGTATGCATGGTTTTCATATATCTGCGCGTTCATGTCTGTGAGTGTATGTGAGCGTGTGTGTGTGTGTGTGTCAAGGAGAGAGGAATAATAATGTGATTCCTGCGAATAACTATGCAAGACACGCCGGATGTGCATGTTCCCGGCAGACACGCATACAGCTACATTAATACATTATGAGCAGTATATATTACTAGCATAGATAAGCATTATTAGTAGATAGTAGATGATACATGAATCATGTACGAGATTTTGGCAGAGAGAGAAAAAAGCTACATTGCTCCCTTCCCCAAACGGAAATTTGTGGCATGAAAATCAAATGCTAGCTTTCTCAATACTTCCACGAAGTACCACGTGTTTTTGTTCGCTGGATACGCCCTTGGTTGTAGTCCATCGACAGTGTACAAATGTGTGTGTGTGTGTGTGTGCACTCATGCAAAACACGCACACACACACGCACACACACACGCACACACACACGCACGCACACACACACACACACAAATATGCGTGGTAGATGACATCCAAAGAGACGAAATATCACGTAATCAAGTGTGGCCTAAGCAAAAACGGGCTTTGGGCACTTAAGCAAATGGAAAACGAGAAATACCTTCAGGTTATGGTACAGGGGGAATTGTTCTTTGAGACACACACACACACACACACACACACACAGACACACACACACTCACACACACATCGATTAATATCTGCGTCAAAACATACTCTTTTCTGTCTATAGAATAGAATATGTGATGAACTACCGTAAACTTCTATTTGAACGGCATTTTGGAGCTACAATTGAAAAATAGAAGGGCACCTCTAATTATACGTCACTTTGAAGAATTCTTCCCTTTTGGCAATAGCTATGACTGACTGATTTTTATTAGTGAATTTGTGATTAATTACCACTAATCATCCTGAAGGCTTGCCATTTGTTGAATAAATATGCATACGCTACCTTGTTCTTTTTTCATCCATAGAATACACCGTCTCGCCTTACATACGCCTTCTCAAAATTCTCACCAGCTAGTGGAAAAATAGAGCGGCAACCTCTAATTAAACGGCACTACGCCGGGGAAGGTTTGGCAAATAGAACGGAATGCCGTTTAAATAGAAGTTTTACGATATATATATAGCAACGTCACATACAGCAAGTGGAAAGGATGGGTGTGTGTGTGTGTGTGTGTGTGTTCTCTGTCTATTTGTTTGAGTGTATGTCTTTGTGTGTCTGTTATGTTGTGTTTTCTGGTTTGTATTTGTGTGTCTATTGTGTTGTGATTTGTCAATCTGAGTGTATGTCGTTGTATGCCTGCTGTGTTGTCTTAATGTGTTGTATGTTGTGTTGTCTTCTGTGCTGTATGTCTGCTGTGCTATCGTATTCAATATGTATGTGTGTATGTGCGTGTGTATTTTTGTGTTTTTGAGTATGTAAACGTGAGTGTATGTTTGTGTTTGTGCGTATATATACTTGTCTGTTTTGTGTGTGTGTGTGTGTGCATGTAGGTGAGTGTGTGTGTTCGTGATTGTGTATGTGTATGACTCTTGTGCTTGAGTGTGTGTGTGTGTGTGTGTGTGTGTGTGTGTGTGTGTGTGTGTGTGTGAGCGCTTTTGAGACCCTCGATTGAAAAGCGCTATATATATGTCTTAATGTAATGTAATGTAATGTAATGCATTCAAACTGACTACTATTATGGCCAGATCGCTGCAGAGTGGTTTGTTGGTGTTGTTGCTGTTGCTGTTGTTGTGATACATTTGTGGATGTCGACGGATGTACGGCGTCACTTCCTGTGACAGCTACAGCCTGCAGCCGCTCCCACTGGCGCCGGAAGCCATCGTCGTTGTCGTCGTGCAGTCGTTGCACGTGCAATGCGAACGAGGAGGCGCCCACAGCTTCTTGCGAGTCGGCAGTCCATCCAGTGTCGACGGTGGTGCCGGCACGACGCTGCAGAGTCGGTTTTGACGTACGGCGATTATGAGAAGAGGCGGTGTGTTGTGAAGGCTGCCATCCGCCAGGTTTGAGCAGCAGTGACGGTGAACGTGTGAAGCGGCAAACAGCACCACCATCGCCGCGAAATCTCCTGCCAGAGCCATACAGGTTAAATAAGGTTAAATAGGCCACAAGTGACAGCTGCTACACGAGAAGAAGTCGAAGCTTATGAACACACACAGGTGTGTCCCGTGCAGCTCGCTGTCACCGCAGAACCGACCCTCTCCACGCTATGACACCACAAGGACGGAAGACGTATTAGAGAGGGCCACCTCCCCAGAATGCATGACACAACACATGACTGATATCTGGTACCATCATTTATTGCTGGATGAACAGGGACTGTTGTATTATATGATTGTCGGAGGAGAAGAATCTCTAAATACGCTCGATTGTCGACACCTTTTTGATGTTAGATCACATGCTAACGCTATTCAGAATTGAATTTTGCAAAATACAATCCATTTAATAAAACTAACAAAAGTATTAAATTTATTAAATTGTTTAAAAATGGTATTGAATTATAAAATTGATTGAGTTTGTTGAATTATAAAAATTTAAATCAATTTTGTATTATAAAAATTTCTTACATGTCTTAAAGCTTGAGAATTCTCACTCTTGAAGATGGCTAATGTAAGCCGAACAACGTAATAAAGTTCCAATTGAAAAATGATCAGCTGAACAAAAAATTGTCGCTCGGGAAATAGAAATAATCAACTACACGAAAATCAAATCGAAAGCTGCGCTAGTGTGTGTATTTGCGTGCGTATGTGTGTGTATGTGTATGTACGTGTGTATGTACGTGCCTATATGTGTATGTGTGTGTGTGTATCTGTGTTGGTGGCTATATTGCTTGTGATCGACTTTTCAGTTCAATTCAGTTGGCTTTACTGCGCTGCAATAACTTTACTTAGCTGTTCTGTACAAGTAGACGCAACCATAAAATCCACACACACACACACACATACATACACCAGGGTTATGGTGTATATATATACACTTTATTCACGTCTCAGCGTATTGGTATGTATGCCTGTGTGTGTGTGCGTGTGTATGAGCGTGTTGGAGTATGAGAGGGACGGTGTATGGAAAACTGGCATATGAGACGATGGAAAATTCGGATTATATTTGAGAGACGGGGATGTGCGGAGTTTCACTCGATGATCCGATATTGTCTATTGCTTCGCCACCAGCCCAATCTTGCAAATCATGCAACATACTGACACACACAAACACACGCAAACGCAAATACATACACATATATACACACAGACACATACACACAGATACATACACACACGAACAGAGACACACACACACACACATGCACACACACATACACATACACACACATGCAAGCACACATACATACACATACAAACACACGCACACACACAGACACGCACACATACACACACATACACACACAGACAATCTGCAATAAGCAGATTGTGTGGACGTATGCTGCTGTGTGAAATCGGACGGAACAAGTTCACTCAAAGAGAGAGATAGAGAGAGATAGAGAGAGATAGAACTCGGTCTTGATATGCCTCGATCGTTGCCACAGCCTAGTGCAATACTGTACAATCGTTCAGCTTGGTTGCACCCAATTGCTGCAACGTTGAAAGACCCGGCTGGCGATGCAACAAGCCCCAGCCAGAGTCCAACTGAATTGAGTCGGTGATTCGTACAGATGCATGTTGGAGTCCGTCTCTGTGTGTGCGCTTTATTGGATGTTCGGTGACCTAGGAGATAGGTTAAGGGTATAAAGGGGCTGTGTGTGAATGGGACGAAAATGTGGGGGTCTCCAAACTGCTTGAGAACTTGAAACACGTGGTATTTCATCAACTTTAGTCGCTGGTTTAATTTTTCACCTGCTCTATGAAGTAAATTTTACAACTAAACTCCAATTATTCAACGCAAAGTGGAAATCACTCTCTAAGTTCTTTTTTCTCAAAGTTATCCACATCTCTTTTGGTTAGATTCCGGTACACATGGGGTCACCGCAGGGTGGTAATAGTGCACTTGCACTCTTCCCATGCTACTAGATTTTCCTGTAATTAACAATAATAATAATTGGCTTATTATTAATAAATACCCAAATAATTGCACTCACCTCCAGGCGATCACCGTGAAAATCATGAGAACAATGACAGAGAACACGATGGACACGACAATTAGCTGCGCTGTATTCAGCGACAAATGAGATCGATATTTCCACGTACTGGATAACTCCTCCAGTCTACATCCTTTCACCATGCGGACCTGAACACACATAACACACAGGAGCACATGTAATGCACAACTGCTTGTCTTCAGTAGGCAATGAACTACATTTGAACGACACTTCAAATATAACTGTTGCACCTTTTCGCCTTGCTTGCGAATTTGTTCCAGTGTGTATGAGCGTTCAAGCTCAAGTTCAAGTTCAAATTGTATTTTTTCCACAAGCAAAGAACAAATAGCATAACAACAATAAATAAAGAAAGTGGATATAGAGTCTGCTGAGACATTGTCTCTTTTGCAGACTTATGTATTAATGATAATTTTGTTCCAACATGAAACATTGACAAGTGATTAAATAATAATTATATGATAAATTGATTAAGCATTGTTATATATATATATATGAGTTGTTAAATAATTATATATATAATAATGTGTGATGTATGATAAGTTATATTATATAGATTTAATGACACAATATTTCCAGATACACAATTCATAGTACACTCACACACACATATTGAGTGTGACAAAGAATTGACAACGACGATAATGTCCATGACAATAACTGACGATGACAAAAATTCAACACTGCACACGACTCGAGAATATGTTAAAAGTCACATTTTCGGCATGCCAGCACTGTATCATGCAGAGGTACAACATGAGTGTGTGTGTGTCAGTGTGTGTATGTGCCGCGCTTTGGTTTTAGCCTGCGGCGGTGCGTTGTTGACCTAATCGCTGATTGGCTGTTGGTGGAGTGACGTCACTTGTTTTGTCGCTTGTGTGTTCGCGCTTGAGCACTTGCGGTTATGTAGGATTGGGCGTTGTAATGCCTGTATAAGCGTCACTTTGATGAATTCTTTTGGCAATAGCTATGACTGACTGATTTTTATTAGTGAATTTGTGATTAATTATCACCAATCGGTAATCACCTTGTATTTGTGTCTTTTATTAAATAAATACGCATACGTTACTCGGTTCCATTTTTGATTCATAAAATTTACCGTATCTTCTCAAAATTCTGACCAGCTAGTGGAAAAAACAGAGCGGCAACCTCTAATTGAACGCCACTACGGGCGAGATGTTTGAAAAATAGAACGACATGCTACTCTAATAGAGATATATAAGCTTGATATTGGGTAGCATTATACACACGTGACTGCACCCATTCCGTGTGTGTATGTATGTGTGTGTGTGTGTGTGTGTGTGTGTGTGTGTGTGTGTGTGTGTGTGTGTGTCTGTATGACGTCTGTCAAAATAACGAGGAACGTAGTTCAATAGAATTCGCCAAATATTCGGCACAAACGCTGCCTCTCGTAAATAAGCCAGCCCAAATATATTACAAATGCTATCCACATGAAAACGCATATATGTCCATGCACAAACTATATATTGCGTCATAGCTAATGTAATACAGACTAGAATATACGGCAATATTTGTGTGGATATCGATAGCCATAGCTTATAGTGGCGTGTCACTCCCAAATAGATACGTTACCGAAATTTAGCCAAATGTTTACTCGCACACTAACATTTTTCATGTCAAATTTAATTTGATACATTGCACACACACATGCACACATACACACACACACAAATACACACATAAATACACACACACACACACACACACAAACACATGTGAATTGGATGGCAGGAAATCAGCTGGGCCAGATGGAATATCAGGAATGATATTGAAAGTGTGCAGAGAGCAATTAATCGAGCCTATTTACAACATATTTGAAAGTAGTTTAAATACAGGCAAAGTTCCCAACGATTGGAAGCAAGCATGGATTGCACCAATATTCAAAAGTGGTGCAAAGAATGATCCAAGGAACTATAGACCCATATCATTGACATGTGTACTCTGCAAGATATGTGAGGGCATTATAAGTAAGGAATGGGTGGACTATCTGGAAAAACACAAAATTGTGTCTGAAAAACAGTATGGCTTCAGAAGAAAACTGTCGTGTCAAACGAACTTGTTGGACTTTTACTCAAAAGTCACTGACAACCTGCAAGAAAGGGATGGATGGGTGGATTGTATCTACCTAGACATGAAAAAGGCCTTCGACAAGGTACCAAGAACTAGGTTGCTATGGAAACTGAAGTATGTTGGAGGTATTGAGGGAAGGTTGCACGAGTGGATGGAGGACTATCTGACTGACAGGACGATGTGCACGAGTGTGAGAGGCGTAAGATCAGCATGGGGAAAAGTTAGTAGCGGTGTGCCACAGGGGTCGGTATTGGGCCCAACTATGTTTTTGATTTATATAAATGATATATTTGAAGGTGTAGAGAATTATATGAGTCTATTCGCTGACGATGCAAAATTGATGAAGAACGTGAGATCCAAGGAAGACTGCAAACTGCTGCAAAAGGACCTAGACCAAATTCATCAATGGAGTATAGACTGGAACATGGAATTCAATCATATGAAATGCCATCACATGAAACTCGGAAAGAGTAAATATCGCCCGAGCTACGAGTATAACATAGGAGGACATTTAATAGAAGAGGTGGATGAAGAAAAGGACCTGGGTATAATTTTTCAGAATAATTTATCATGTGGACGACATATAGGCAAAGTAGTAAGTATGGCGTATCAAACAATAGCGCAAATTAGAACAGTATTTAATTATTTAGACTGCGAAACACTACAAAAAGTTATGGTTGCTATAATAAGACCCAAGTTGGAGTATGCTGAACCTGTGTGGACGCCATACAAAAAGAAAGATATAGCAAAATTAGAGAAGGTTCAAAAAATATTTTCGAAAATGATTCCGGAACTAGAGAAATTACCATATGAAGATAGATTAAAAAGACTTGGCTTGAAGACACTGCAGGAACGGAGGGAGAGAGGAGATTTAATTGCCGTTTTCAAGTATTTAAATGAGTATGACACAGGATTTGACATTTCGGAATACAAACAAAAAGAAGGAAGACGAGGACACAACAGGAAACTAAAGAATACCAGATGCCGCAGCGACTTGAGGAAATATGGCTTCCCGTTTAGGTGCATTACCAAATGGAATTCTTTGAGCAATGATGTTGTGGCGGCCTCAACCATTAGTTCCTTTAGGTCGTTGTTGGACAAATGTGGCAATTGAGACGGGACAGCTCGAGCCATGCTCATCTCCCGTAAATTCAACTCGGTGAGAACAACTCGGTGAGAACACACACACACGAGCTGGTCTATCATCAAATACTTTGATTAATAATTTTAATATGTGGTAACGTATACTTATTGAACGCCACAAAAACAATATACATCGTATTATACAATGATAATACACAATTATACTGAAGACTAGTTTGTGTGTGTGTACTTGTATGTGTGTGTGTGTGCTTGTGTGTGTGTATGTGTGTGTGTGTGTATGTAGGTGAGTGTGTGTGTTCGTGGTTGTGTATGTTATGACTCTTGTGCTTGAGTGTGTGTGTGAGCGCTTTTGAGACCCTCGGGTGAAAAGCGCGATATAAATGTCTTAATGTAATGTAATGTAATGTGTGTATTGGTGTCTCTGTGTGTGTGTTTGTGTGTGTATTTATTGGGGTATGTGTGTGTGTGTGTATTTGTGTGTGTGTGTGAATTGGTGTCTGTGTGTGTGTTTGTCTGTGTATTGGAGTGTACATATGCGTGTGTGTGTATTGGTGTCTGTGTGTGTGTATTTGTGTGTATTTGTGTGTATGTGTGTGTGTGTGTGTGTGTGTATTGGTGTCTGCATGTGTGTGTATTTGTGTGTGTATGTGTGTATTGGTATCTGTGTGCGTGTGT
The DNA here is from genome assembly GCA_916048095.2 of Sacculina carcini. Taxonomy (NCBI): domain Eukaryota; kingdom Metazoa; phylum Arthropoda; class Thecostraca; family Sacculinidae; genus Sacculina; species Sacculina carcini. The sequence continues at coordinate 2,258,933 of OU696580.1, read as the reverse complement.
GTGTGTGTGTGGGTGGGTGTGAGTATTCGTGAAAGTAAATTGATTAATGATAGGTTTGAACGTAAAAGGGCCAACGTAAAATGAGTAAATGATAACGTAAATGTGATTGAATGTTGATTGTATCTACTGTACCTTTGCCGGGGCGGAACGATGTCCCTTGTAGATTTTGCCCGATACAAGCCGCGACTGCGTGGCTCCCTGAATCCTCAACTCGTACACTTGACCGGTTGTCAAGTTCGGCAAATTTATCTAGCAGCGAATAACATAGCCCAAACATACTCTGTTAGTATCCTTTTTACAGGGAGGAAATTTAACAGAAATTTGACAAAAATATGATTGATTAATGATATAATTTATTATTGCAATGGATGTTGCAAGCAACATACTCAAGCATCGCTGATCTGCCTAGCTATTTCGAATAAAATAGAACGTTAGAAAAACGAGTAAATGCAATATTGCATATCACTGCAGCATCGTAATAAAATTGCATAGCTTTGGAGTAGAATTAAATAAAATTGTAGTAAAATTACATACAATTCTAGTAGTATTGCATAAAATTGTAGAAATATAAAAATGCGGTGATATTACATACAATTTTAGAAATATAAAAATGCGGTAATATTACATAAAATTGTAGTAATATTACATTACATTGCGACCCTGTATGTGTATATGTATTTGTGTGCGTGTGTGTGTGTGTGTGTGTGTGTGTGTGTGTGTGTGTGTGTGTGTGTGTGAGCATGTGTGTGTGTGTGTTTGCGTCTGTCTAAGTTTGGATGAATGTATGTGTGCATATTAGCGTCTCTGTATGTCTATGTGTATGTGCGTGTGTATGTGTGCGTGTATGTTTGTCAGCATGTCAGTGTCAGTGGTGGAAAGATAGCCAACAGGCATGCAGCCATGTAAGGCAGCTATAAATAATCGTGTCACAATTTTGATATATGCACACAGTTGCCCCCCCCTGTGAGATGTGACAAATGGCAAACATATGCTCCAGCACACACACACATACACATACACACACATGCACGAGCTGGTTCAACAGGAAATTAAAATATTTCACATGGCTTACTCGCGTGTGATTGAATTGCGACGCACTAGGGCGTCAGTTTTTGCTAGCGCGAATTCGCAGCATTACAGTTGCATAGCCGACGATTCCCTAGTGGGAAAACTCCCTAGATATATGAGAATACGTGATGTGTTGATGTTTGCCCAGCGCCAGCGCCAGATCGGTGGGAGTGGGGGGCTAAAGAAATAAATACGGGGTCCTGACGAAACGTGAGAAGCTACATTCGAGATTATAATTGTCAGGATTTTTTGGATGGTGTTCAGGGGATTTTGGGTAATTTTTGGTGGGCATCAACCCCTCCAAGTCCCTCTTGATAACGCCTTTGGTGCTTTATATGCCAAAGGTGCAATGAGTGATATTATATTTTTCTGTATGCCTTACATAACATGACATTTCTGTTTTAGATTCCTTTTTCAATGTGGTATGCAAAATTTTCAAAGCAATTTATCAATGACCTCACACTTTTTCTAAAACTGCCATTTCGAAACTATATCTCTCTTAATATTTCTATTTTTCACGCTATTGTTTTTTGTGGTTATTATTTCAAACAGCGCTTACATCATTGAGTTGTCTATAGGCATTGTAGATTCAACAGTTGAACATGGGACAATGCAGAACGAAGCGAATGTGTTTCACTAGATTTTTGCTGAAAAAGAACAGATCTACTTTGATGCTCGAGCATTCTCGATGCGCGCCACAAAACACGACAATTGAAAGCTAATTCAATTGTTCCCTCGCGCTGCTTCTCACCGAGCTTAATAACAGTCAATGGCGGTGCCAAGAAGCGGGAATTTGAGGAGTTAAAACCTCTTGAAAATTATGCCAAGCCCGCATAAAAAATCCTAACCAAAAAAATTTCGAGCCAATTCTCAAGCCCCCCAACGGAAAAAACCTGGCGCCGCCACTGATAACGACCTGCAATTACTGTTGGCTAACTAGATTTGCAGCAAGCACATACAGACACACACACACACACTCACACACACACACACATGCACACACATACAAACGTGGACACTTGTACGCTGTAAAAGTTGCGCAACAACGTCTTGGAAAATTTACGGGTACACAAAAAAGACATTAGCTCATACACACACACACACACACACACACACGTACAGACAGACAGATAAACACACTTGCCACACACACACACACACACACACACACACATACACAACTACACACATATATTCACCAATGCTACAAGTGTGTATAAGTAAGACATGCTTCTAGAACGAATACATTCGAATGGCTTCCCCTTCTGATTGTATATATGAAACGTTGACAAACACACAAGCACAAACACATATACACAAACATATAGAGAGAATGAGAGTGAGAGAGAAAGAGAGAAAGAGGAGAATGGCTCCCAGCACTCGGACAATGTAATAACATCACAATTGACCAATTAAGCCCAGTTGTGTACATGTCTATCATTGTGTGTGTGTGTGTGTGTGTGTGTGTGTGTGTGTGTGTGTGTGTGTGTGTGTATGTGTGTATATATGTATGTGAGTATGTGTGTGTGTATGTATGTATGTGAGTATGTGTGTGTCTGTGTGTGTGTGTGTGTGTGTGTGTCTGCGTGTGTGTGTATGTATGTATGTGAGTATGTGTGTTTGTTTGCGTGTATATGTGTATCTGTGCGTGTGTGTTTGTGTGTGTGTCTGTGTATGTTTGTGTCTGTGTATGTATGTGTGTGTGCGTGTGTGTGTGCGTGTGTGTGTGCGTGTGTGTATGTGATATTTTGCACACAAACAAATATATTTAAAAGCATGTACACATATTCACAACACTGCAATACAATGGAGGTGGCGTTGCCACGAATGACGGCCAGGCTTATTCGCTGCCGAAGCCAGGCCGTCTCTCGCGGCTCACCTGAACGCTCACTGACTAAATTTAGCTTTAATTACCCCAGGGTTAATTTAACTAGGGGATAATTTACCCCGGGTTGGTAACCAATGATGTGGGTAAAGATGCCCCATCTTATGCTACCTGTAAACGCCTATGCGCACGAGTACAATTTGGGTGGGTTTCGGTGTCACGAGCAGACTTTATTAGCACAGTTGTTGGGTCTAGACTGCTGTTGCAACTGTTTCTGGGTCCATTGAGAATGCGCGGCCCAATACGATACCATGATTCAGTGGAGCTGATTAGCCAGAAGTATCAATGCAAGTCGTCCAGGTTATCTGCTTTTGATCTTTTTGGACAGTTTGCAAAATGAGATCGGTTGACGCGCAGTTAGTAATTTCAAGCTTGACAGCACAGCATATCTTTGGACTCAATCCTTGGCCGAAATTTGCGGATACATATATGGCAGGTAAAGTCAACCGAAATTCCGATAACAACCGCGTAAGTTTATACTCTGGTGCAAACTAGTATAAAAGAATGAGAAAAAGAATATGGAAAATTACAGCAATTACGGAATTGAGAAGTCAGGTGTAGAAAAAATCTGAAAAAACAGCTTCGCTTATAGATGCACAAAAGTAATTGGAATGGTTTAAGTAGTGAAACCGTAATGGCTTTGAATATAGGCTCATTCAAGAGGGGAATTGATAAATATGAGGATATGGAGACAGGACAATTCAAGCCTAGCTCACTTCCCGTAAACACAACTAGGGGAGTACAAACAGGTGAGTACACACACACACACACCCACACACACATACACAGTCACATCTTACCGCATAGTTGTTCCTGGCGTTGGCTACAGGTATCATGCGTTGTGTGTAGGACGGTTGTGAAGTGACGCGGTACAAAACGAAATATTTGTCCACAGATCTGAGCGACACACAAACATTGGTGCTAATCGGCGTGGGATATATGAAACTTATTGTCACATGGGAATATCAGCTTGAGGAGAAATATAGTGATGATTGTCTTGTGTGATTAAACATCATATGTAATTAATTATATAATTAAATGGTCAAATAGTTGTATATTGGTATATTGACATTAACAATATTTATACAAAAATTATATATATATACTAAATTTTACAGAGAATGTATGTAATGTATTATTGCATGAATTATATATAATACATGTTATAAGCATGTATTATGCGAGTGTTATACCAAATACATATTGCGGTCAAATCTCGCTAATATGCCACTTTTGTGCGGTCCCGACAAATTTCTATATATAATCAATTTACTATTATCCACCAATAATTTTGGCATTGTGCAGCATTTGTCGATGATAAGAAACTGTTTTACGAAGGCCAAGTTCTGTCGATGAAGACATCCAGCTTGAACCGAAGGATTGTGAGCTGCTGAAAACCTGGGACGCTCTGCCTTCCGGAGAGAAATTTCCCGGGCACAAGGAAATCGAGCTTTCTGACTTTCTTGAAGCCAACGATCACCTTGCGACTGGCGGGTATTTTATGCTGGAGGAGGTAGCAGATGAAATGCTCCACCACGAGGAGCCGGGGAAAAGCGAAGTGGAAGATAATTACATCGAGGAGGAAATAATTTCGTTCAAGGAAGCCAAGCGCTCATGGACCAACATCAGGAATTTCATGCAGCAGAGAAGTGGAAATTCTGGTATAATGCAGGCGTGTGATCGTTTGGACAACAAGATGCTGGAAATCCGCCAAAAAAAAGCGCCCGCCGACGATTTTTGATAGCTCCGAACTGAAACTGATGGATAAATTTAGAACATAACCTGCTTTAGAATAAAGGCGTTTTCGTTGAGAAAATACGACCGTTTTTACAAGCCCACCCTACTATACCATTCTCGTTACTATGTCACTTATGGTCGGGCCCTACAGATTACACAGTAGCGAGATTTGACTGTATTACCTTGTCATGTGTTGTGTCATGCATTCTGGGGAGGTGGCCATCTCTAATACGTCTTCCATCCTTGTGGCGCCATAGCGTAGAGAGGGTCGGTTCTGTGGTGGCAGCGAGCTGCACGGGACACACCTGTGTGTGCTCATAAGCTTCGACTTCTTCCCGTGTAACAGCTGTCACTTGAGACCTTTAACATTTAACCTTAAACCTTCATGTAGTAATTCTTTCATTTTCAGCTTGTAAAACTATATCGTTCGCGTGTCTTGTGGACACGGAAGCTACCTGTGATACGACTGCGGTGTCTGCCATTGCAGACGAAGCGCTGACGGGTTGACACAGGTGACATTGGTGATTACAGGTGGGCCGGGACCTGTGACGTCAGTGGTGACCGGAAGTGCGGGAGATGATTCGCCCTCACCCGCCCCGGTGATGGCGCGCACCCACACGCGGTAGTGTTTGTCCGCGGCTACGCACACACACACACACACACACTCGCATTAACTCATGAGGAGAGGCTAGAGAGAGTTGGGTTACCTGCATTAGCAATGAGGAGATTAAGGGGTGATTTAATAAACGTTTTAAGCATAGCATTGGCAAAGACAAACTGGATAGAAAAGGTTGGGTAGTTTGGAGTGAGAGATCGAAGGGGACACAATAAATGCATTAGACAGACCAGAGTGGTTAGGGATATCAAGATATATAGTTTCCCAAATAGGTGTATCGAAGTTTGGAATAGTCTTGAAAAGTATGTAGTGGAATCAAGTAGTATTGGACAATTTAAGCGTAGATTAGACAATAGTGGGTTTGGAGACAGCACAGTCTAAGCCTTGCTCATCTCCTGTACACAACATCTAGTGAGTACATCTAGTGAGTACATCTAGTGAGTACACACACACACGGCGCGTGTGTGTGTGTACTCACTAGATTCAGTTCAGCTCACCATATATGTTAGAAAAATACACACACGGTGCAAATATACAGAGAAAATTGAATATCAAATAACCTATTGAGTTTTCGCTCTTTCAGACATATACACAGAACACATACAACATTAATGTATGTGTGGATTAACATTTACATTACAACAATTAAGTGTGATTTACATCAATACACATTTCACAACACATTTTCCATTTGCATACACACATACACCCATACTGACACACACACACACACATAATCGCATACACACACACTCATACATACAGCTACATGTACACAGGGATACACAATATCTCACTCTCCCTAACGTTGTTCCAATAATTCCTGTTTCAATCTGTATTTGAAATAGTTTATGTTTCCGCTGGTCATAATGTGTGTGTGTGTGTGTGTGTGTGTGTGTGTGTGTGTGTGTGTGTGTGTGTGTGTGTGTGTGTGTGTGTGTGTGTGTGTGTGTGTGTGTGTGTGTGTGTGTGTGTGTGTGTGTATGTGTTTGTGTGGGTGTGTGTAATCTCTTGTGTTAATATTTATTTGTCTAATCGTAATTCGGTACGGAGGGGAATAAAAGATCGGACAGAACAGGACAAATGTGTGTGTTTTTATCCATTCAAATTCGTCTATTTTTGTTTCTAATGACTGCTTGACTTTTACTTTGATGTAACAACTGCATTTATTGAATTTATCAGCGGTGTTGTGTGGAAAATGAAGAGATGGCTCATATTAAGAAGTGTAGAATCATATAGAAAAATGGGTTACGCACATACAAAAATTATTCCAAAATTTCAGTCTGATGAAAGTTTTCAATTGGGATATAGGAAGTTATATGTGAAATGTAAAAATGAAATAATTGGAGATGTGGTGTGGCATTTGTAGGGCAGTGGTTTCCAACCTTTCTCAGCTTTTTACCGAATTTGTCATACCACAATGAATACCAAAAATGAATTCAATATTTATATATGTATGTCTAAGCTGGAACATTTTAGTGTATATTTCTATTATATCTACTACGTTATTTTAAAATTAATATTTGATTTAGCCTTGTTAGTTATAATATGTATATGTGCTTTACAATTTGAGATACTTATGGACTAAATTATCATTACTACTTTCCTGATTTATGGATTTATGGATTAGTCCCTGATAAACCGCTAAATAACCGCTAGGGGGTAATTTGTTCCCCTGGTTGCGAGCTAATGTTGTAGTGGAGCTCACCCAGCTTGGTGATAGTGATGAAATGCTTGTGGTCGCCTTGTACCAGCAGTTTGCGAGTGGTCTTGCTCTCAGTCGAGGCGTATATACTGTAGCCCTGAATTAGGCCGTTGATTTGCAATGGTCGTTGCCATGACAACGAGATACTCGAATCATCAACGTTGGTCAAGCTGAGATTCAACGGTCTTGTCGGCACTGAACATGCACGCAAACATTCACACATTCAAACACCCACACATACATTCATATACACATACATTCATATACACATACATTCATATACATATACATTCATATACGCAGACATTCATATGCACATACATTCATATACACATACATTCATATACATATACATTCATATACATATACATTCATATACATATACATTCATATACACATACATTCATATACACATACATTCATATACACATACATTCATATACACATACATTCATATACACATACGTTCATATACACATACATTCATATACACATACATTCATATACACATACATTCATATACACATACATTCATATACATATACATCCATATACACATACATTCATATACACATACACTCATATACATATACATTCATATACACAGACATTCATATACACATACATTCATATACACATACATTCATATTCATATACATTCATATACACATACATTCATATACACATACATTCATATACACATACATTCATGTACACATACATTCATATACACACATACATACATACACACACATAAACACACACACAAGCAGACACACATACATATACACACATACACACATACATATATATAGTTGCATACATACCTACACACAAAAACACACGCATATACTTAATTTTCGATTGATCGATCTTATAATATTTTGTGTGATGTAATTTTATTGTTGCAACTTTCTGGTAAAATTTTTCTATAAAATTTCTGTTCTTATATTGTCCTGCAACGGTGTCAAATACATTATTATCAATTTAATTATCATGAATCTCGTTATATTGGTATCTCTCTGCATTATGGAGTGTTATCGGATGATGGTTTATTGTTTATTGTTATTTATTTATTATTTTCTTTTCGAACTTGTTTTCTAGAATTCTTTTCTTTTCAAACTCTCTTTCTTTCTAAATCATTTGGGCGCTTTCGGCACATGGGACCACCGCAGGGTGGTAATAGTGCACTTGCACTCTTCCCATGCTACTGAATTTGCCTTCAATTTAACAACAAGAACAACAATAACATCAACAACAACAAAAACAACATGTATTTGTTATAGCGCATATATATCACATGCGCGACAAAACGGTTTAAAACCACGAGAGACACAAATGAACACCGATGAGAAAGCTATTCAAACACAAAGACAACAAAATGCAGTAATAAATCCAACATTAACAAATAACAATTAAATAGTAGCAAAGGGGGTAAGGCAACGAGTGGCAGGGTTAAATGACAACTCAAAAAGTACCTAAAAAGTACCTAATTTATAATACTAATAATAATAACTAAAATATTTTGTATTTGTGTGTGATTTAATTGCATTTTACTGTTTAATATTTTTTTGGTTTTGAGGGAGGACAGAAGACATGGAGACAGGAGCTGCTGTAGTCCAAGGTAGGTGCCAATTGTGCTGTATTTAGGCTTTCTCCCTTTGAATATGGAAGAATATGAAGGGAAGAAGTATAGGGTCCGCTTTTAGTCGCCTCTTACACGACACGCAGCGGGTACGGCGGCAGTATTGTTATCCCCTATCGCAGTGGTTCTTAACCTGTGTGGGAAATTCCCCACTGGTAGGGAATGGAAGAGTTGCCAAGTGGGAAGCTAAAGGTCGAACAGAACAAGACAAATGAGTGTTTTATCAATTCAAATTAGTTTATTTTTGTTTCTAATGACCTCTTGATATTTACTTTGATGTAACAACTGAATTTATTGAATTTATCAGCTCCATGTTGTGTAGAAAATGAAGAGATGGCTCATTAAGAAGTGGAGAATCAGTGAGAAAACAGGTTGAGAACCACTGCTCTACCACATGGATGGGACCTTCTCTATACATGCAGTCACCGTTATATTGCTGTTCATTATATGTGCCATTGTTTTTTAAGCAAAAAATATTTAAAAAGCACTTGATAGCGTTGTTTACGCGGTAATGTAAAGTACTCATTACGAACAATGTAATTCCCCCATTGTTTTTTATTTGTTTTTGTAATAAATATTCATTTACTGATTCAAGTATGACTGTGAGTCGAGGAATTCAGATATATAAGCCATGTGGCTTCATAAATATCCATGTCATGTGTGTTTATTGAAGACTGTATGTTTTTAGATCAATTCTATATACATTATTTATAGAATAAATAGTATCTATATATATATTTTATACATTTTATTAATATTATATAAAATATAATTTATATATATGTTTTTATATAATTTTTATATAAATATAATTGACATGTGGATAAATACATGATGATTATGATGCTAATATGATATTATTTGTTTTATATTACATTTACAGCGTGTTTAATCACCTCCTTCGCTGGTTCTCACTTTGACCGACGCCAAAGGACCCAGATCCTCGGGGTTTCTCACTCGTAAGCTCACTTCATACTCGGTGAACGGCTCCAGTTCACTAATTGTGTATTTCTAATACACACACACACACACACACACACACACACACACACACACACACACACACACACACACACACACACACACTTACAGAAGAAACGCCAAAAATACATTACGAAAACCTCTATGTGAACGACACCTCTGATTAAACGTCCCTTTTATTAATTCTTCTCTTTTGGCAATAGCTATGACTGACTGATTTTTATTAGTGAATATGTGATAAAATTGTTAGTTATTATCCTGAATGTTTGTGTCATTTGTTAAATGAATATGCATACGCTACCTGGTTCTTTTTCATCCATAGAATATACCGTATCTTCTCAAAATTCCGACCAGCTAGTGGAAAAATAAAGCGGCACCCTCTGATTGAACGACACTACGCCGGGGAAGGTTTGAAAAATAGAACCACATTTTGCTCAAATAGAGGTTTATCTAACATCAAAACATATGTCCAATGTCGTGTCTGTGATGTCTTCTTTTAAATCATGCTTAATTGAGCATATTATGAGCGTGGTGCCAATTAAAACAGCGTACCAATTAGCCGCCAGACATTTGAGTGAGATAGCGTCACACTGAAATGTGGCCAATGGGAACAAACTGTGTAGGCTGTTTTTTTAATTAAGAGCCAACGCTGAAATCGGTATATTGCTGTGTAATTTGTACTGACAACACTGCTGTGACAACTAAACGCCGCGAATCTAATGAAACGGAAATGAAAAAAATGATATATGGCTAAAGTGTGTCAAACAAACACACAAATACACACACACAAATACACACATACACACATACATAGATACTGGTGATGTTGTCATTGTTTTGGGTGGAATTAATGTGTTAAAAGGACAGAAGGAAGATTATGAAGGGAAATTTGATTGATGTGCAACCATTATAATGAGGTAGAAAGGAAATGAGTAGGAAATTCTAACGGAAAGAGGAGAAATACACAAAAATATAACAAATTTATAAGCATTTGTATTTTATATAAAACACACAATTGATACGGAATCGGTTTTATATTTTAGTTCCCCTGCTACATTAGAAATTTCAGTTTAACAATAGTTGGAGAACTTTGTGATGACGCATGATTCTTTCAATGACAGATGCTAGGTAGAAATTTGTGTGTCAAGAGATTTGTGTAGACAATAGACAAGAACAACAGACTCAGGTAAATAAATTGGCCAGCAAAAGCACAACACAACAATGATAACGAAAAAATAACAAGAAAATTATGTTAGTATGCATTTGTATTCCTCTTTATGCATATTTTCGGCTATAAAATGTAAAAAAAATATATAGTCAAAAAACACTTGCGAATCCCTCGATTTCGAAATATGGATTTTTTTGCTCATTTTGTTTACTAATAAATATAATATATCAATACATATATATGAGAATAAAATCAATCAAAATACATATACATGTAAATATATGTTATATATAAAAATCGGTCTTTCGGCTGTTTACTTTTGTTTTGTCATCTGTCTGTCTGTCTATCTGTCTGTCTGTATATCTGTTTGTTTGTCTGTCTGTCTGTCTATCTGTCTATCTGTCTGTCTGTATATCTGTTTGTCTGTCTGTCTGTCTATCTATCAAACGCTGGGTGTTAGCTGGCTTCACACACACACACACACACACACACACGCTGACACATTACATATGTGTGTGTGTGTGTGTGTGTGTGTGTGTGTGTGTGCATGTGTGTAAATGTGTACAAATGTGAGTGTATTAATGAGTGTGAGTGTATGAATGTGTGTGTGCATGTGTGGGAGTGTGTATCAGTGTGTTATAATCAAAACTCAACTCTTCTTTACAACCAGCAAGTTAGTGAATTTGCTTATGTCTAACTATAGGAGATATATATCGTTATCAGGCATAGCCAATCTATTGTCAAGTTAATATTTGAAATGTGTGTTTACATATGTTTGTGTTTTGGCAGTACAAATTTGAATTTGTGCTTGAACACTCACCGTTACACTGGTGTCACGAATATTCACATCGTAAACTGGTGCACGCCATCTGTGACCGCGAGATTGTTTTTGCTGTTGAGATGTGGCCGTGTAGCTGAGTTTGTAGCCAAGAAATTCTCCGTGAATTGAAGAGGCTGGTGGTTGTCGCCAAGCCAACTCAACACTGTACATGCTTCTATTGAGCGCCATAGTGAAGACAGGAGCCATTGATGGCTCTGTTTTGCAATGAAAAACAACAACAAACAACATGGGTATTCTATGAGGCTGTATTCACAATACATTTACAAATACATCCAAAAATTGAAGCATATTCAAAGGTTTTGATCATTTTCTATATATTTTTTCTAAAGCAAGTACTCAAATTATATTTAATTGATATGTGAAATTATGCTAAGCTAAGTTATATGAAAAAATTTGCTGTTAGTTTTAGAAATTAATTTCTTGCTCCTTTAGAAGATATTTCCAGCAAGGGCAATGTATTTTCCGATGTGATTTTAAGTGTTCCGATGATTCACTTGTGATTTTTGCAAATTTACCGCTAATTTCGATAGTGCGAAATTTCTAATTCAACCACCAATGAATTAAGCTGCGTACAAAAACAAACAAAATTTCATTAAATCCGATTTGTCAACGAAAATTTTAACATATTTAAAAAAGAAGATATATTTGTGCATGCGTTTGTTACATGCTTGCTCTTTATTCGCTATTTTCTCTAGCTATTTCTCTCCATCATATCCATCACATTCTGGTTGTATCATATTTCAGCCGAAACATATCAGTCACCAATGACAGATACATGTCATCTCGTTGCTATCTACAGCGTCTCACTTAATTACAAATAATTAGCGTGTATTATGGCGGCAACTGTCAGACTGAGCTTTATTATTATTATTATTATTAATTACAGACAAATAGCCAGTAGCATGAGGGAAGAGTGCAAGTGCACTATTACCACCCTGTGCGGTGGCCCCCATGTGTACTGGAAGCTAATCAAAAGATGTAGAAAGAAAGAGAGTTCGAAAAGAAAAGGTGAGCAAGGTGATGAAGCTAATATAGTAAAATTAAAAACAAATATGGAATGAAACAAATAAGCTGATAAATTATAAATCTAAATGAAGGTATATATATACAAAAACTATTAGAAAAAAAACTTTATATACAATTTTGCAACTTTATATACAATTTTGCAACTTTATATACAATTTTGCAACTTTATATACAGTTTTGCAACTTTATATACAATTTTGCAACTTTATATACAATTTGCAACTTTATATATAGTTTTGCAGCTGTATATACAATTTTGCAACTTTATGTACAATCTTGCAACTTAACATGCAATCTAGCAACTTAACATGCAATCTTGCAACTTTACATGCAATCTTGTAACTTAACATGCAATCTTGCAACTTTACATGCAATATTGCAACTTAACATGCAATCTTGCAACTTAACATGCAATCTTGCAACTTAACATGCAATCTTGCAACTTAACATGCAATCTTGCAACTTAACATGCAATCTTGTAACTTAACATGCAATCTTGCAACTTTACATGCAATATTGCAACTTAACATGCAATCTTGTAACTTAACATGCTATCTTGCAACTTTACATGCAATATTGCAACTTTACATGCAATATTGCAACTTTACATGCAATCTTGCAACAACCGTGCATGAGGACTGACTTTCTCGCAGTGTGCTGACGGGGTAGGACGGAGGGCTGGGTCGACTGGCACCGACTTCATTGACAGCCAACAGTCGGAAGGTGTAGACGGTGAACGGTGTAAGCTGGGGCACACTGGTGTTGGTCACTACACCCGCAGTACGCAGTCCTGAGGTGTTGGAAGGCCATGGACCGTCCTCACCTTGCCTGTACAATCACAACAGTACAATCATTACCATATACCATTACCTTGTTGGACTCCGTCGTGTAGTGGTAACACGCCCGTCTAACAAGCGAGAGGTCCGTGGTTCAAAACTCGGCGGAAGATTTCTTTTGGTGAATTCTATAATCCAACAGCCCCTGTCCACCCAGCAGTAAATGATGGTACTAGATATCAGTCATGTGTTATGTCATGCATTCTGGGGAGGTGGCCCTCTCTAATACGTCTTCCGTCCTTGTGGCGTCATAGCGTGGAGAGGGTTGGTTCTGCGGTGGCAGCGAGCTGCACGGGATACACCTGTGTGTGTTCATAAGTTTCGGCTTCTTCCCGTGTAGCAGCTGCCACTTGAGGCCTTTAACCTTAACCTTCACAATCATTACAATCATTCACAACCACTGTCAGTGGTTCCCAACCTGTGGTACGCGAGAACCTTCCAGGTGGTACGCGAAAACTTTCGGGCTCATGAACAATGTTTGCTAGTTTTTACTTCACAAAATGTTTAGTGTCTAGCTGAGGACAATCTGGCAGCAACTTGCAATTGTTACCAGATGCCACCCACCTGGCATCAGCGGCTCATTGTTAAATTCAAAATCACTCTTCTGCTTGTACGATTATGTGTAAATATAGTGATATCTGATTGAACTGAGTTTCTCTGGAACCAGGTGGTACTCGGCGACTGTACGCGGTACCTCCTAGTGGTACTCGATCACAAAACAAAGTTGGCAACCACTGATTTAGCCCAATGGACTCAAAGCGGGCTTCGTGCATCGCAAAGTGTAATCAGCAAATGAATTGTCACAAACCATTAATATATACACTGTGGAAAATGTTAGCGGTGCTAATTCTCAGCTGAAGAAAATACAAATTCAACACACACATAGAATGTACATGTAATTTCGCTACACACAGAACACACGCCCAGCCAAGGGCAGCGCCAGGGAGACAGAATTGGAGGGCTGAAGCCCCCCTACAATTTACCAAGCCGTCCTGTCCTTCTAAGCCCCTGAAAATTCCGACCATGAACATTTCGAATGTAGTTCCTTCCTCGTATGTTGGGCTAAGCTTTCATTTCTTTTTCCTTAACCCCACCGAACAAAATCCTGACGCCACCACTGCGCTCAACATTTTGCTGATTTATCACGGGCGTGCAGCTGTATAAACTGAAGACAGATTTCCATGCGGGTGGCTTTTAGTGAAATGAAAATTGCAGAATGTCTTTCATTTGCATATCAACTGCGCCGCACCATCTAACTGATTGCTGCTTGTTCGTTTGTATAGCGTCCAGATTCACTCATATTTTGTATTTCAATTTGATATTTTTAACGCATTGATATTAGCTGTGGGCTTCTACATTTTCATTATTATTTTAAACTTTTTCAAAATTTAAAAGCAAATTAAACACGACTCGTCCACGGAAAATGATAATTTTTATAACAAATAAACCCGAATCTGACGCTAGAGCATACATATAGATGTGCAATTAATCAATGAAATACTGATCCCAATACATTGTTATTGTAAAAATAGAATTGTTTTTGAAAACTTTTGCCACACAATAAATGGCTTGGCGATCCAAAGTTTGGTGCCAATTCAGGATCTAAAGCAGCTGATCTGTACATAGTTTATATACTCTTAAGGCAGTATATGTATATATATATACATCAAATGCAAAAGCGTTAATGACATTACAATATAATACATTGAAATTTCAATATTATAGTATTTCACACATATGACAAAAACGGCGTGGCTATTTCATAGATGAACAATGCTATAAAATGTAACGATAAAATCTATATGTTTCTAATGTTTGTTTCATCCAATCTAATATCTAATATCTAATGTTCTATTATGTATAAAATGTATGAATGTGTATAAATGTATATGTATACAATGTATATGTATATGTATATGTATGTATATGTATGTATATGTATATGTATGTATATGTATATGTATGTATATGTATATGTATGTATATGTATATGTATGTATATGTATATGTATATGTATATGTATGTTTATATGTATGTGTATATATGTATATGCATATAAATGTATATGTATGTGTATTATGTATAAATGTATAAAATTCTAATCTAATATATAATGTTTAATCTAATGTTTACACATGAGCATTCTTTGTTAGATTCTGGTGTTTTTTCCAGTGTAATATTGAAACATCATTAACTGTTTTGCATTTTATCAATTACTGATCTTACTGATAAATTCACTGAAGAAGATCTGACTACCAAAACTTTTGACTACACTGTGGCTATCATTTGTACATTTCCTCATACGTGATATATGTCGAAAACTTCATATATATATAGGAGTATGTGTGTGTATGTATATGTGTATGTGTGTAAATATGACACAAACACACACACAAACACACAAATGTGTATATATGTGTGTAAGAGAATTGGTGGCATAGGCGGAATTACACTTGCCGCCTTTATCAATTTATCTCTTGTGTTTGCGCTAACAACATTGGTCGCTGATTGCGTGCTATTGTGTATACGGGCCTATGTGTAGATTTGTGCACGAGTGTCTGTATGTGTGCCTGTGTGTGTCTGTGTGTGTGTGTGTGTTTGTGTGTTTGTTTGGGCTTGTTTGCTGGCACCACACTTTCTGCCGCTACCGGTGGTGATGGTGTTTACCCAACGTCTTTCTCTCTGATACTCTGTATTTTGCTCTCTCTTTCTCCCACACACACACACACACACACACACACACACACATACATACATACAATTGCTCTCTGTCTTCCGCTCTTGTGCACTAAGCAAATGCATAGCAATTGGGTTGCCATCAATCAAGCACAATGAAATAGAAGTGCCTATCTTGAGTGACACAAGGCACCAACAATAACACACGAGCATGTATGCTTGCCTGTGCGTGTGTGTGTGTGTGTGTGTGTGTGTATGTGTTGTTCTGTGTGTTTCTGTGTGTCTCTGTGTGTGTGTGTGTGCTGATGTGCTTGTGTGTTTGTGTATGTGTTCATGTGTTTGTGTATGTGTGTGTGTGTTCGTGCGTGTTTGTGTTTGTGTGTGCTTGTATGTTTGTGTGTTTGTGTGTGTGTTTGTGTGTGTGTGTGTGTGTGTGTGTGTGTGTGTATGTGTGTGTATGAAGCGTGTATGTAAATGACCTACACTCATCATCCAATACATATGCATTCTCCGACAAAATATTTCTTTAGCAAAAAATGAGCAGTTTTTCACGAAATCAGCGACTGATGAGAAATCAACGTTGTCTATTCAGTCTAAGCTCATTGTGTGCGTATGTGTGTGTATGTGTGTGTATGTGTGTGTGTGTGTGTGTGTGTGTGTGTGTGTGTGTATGTCAGTGGTATTCACAATCGGACGCACACGCGGCAGAAAGGTTGATTAACGCTTAGTTACAATTTTAGCCGCACCGACCATGTGGTGGCGCCACTGTCGCTTGGTCTGTACAAATGAATTTGTCGTCGTCAGTCAAATCAGCGTGGAGCAATCAGAAAACCAACCGAATATGCCACAACACACAAGACATGACGTGAACAGATTGTGCCCCCACTCTACCTCACTTCTTCCTTCGCTCTTTCTCAGCGATTGTGTGTGTATGTGTATGTGTACGTGTGTGTGTGTGTGTATGTGTATGTGTGCGTATGTGTTTGTGACACATGTCAACACGCAAATGGCTTCCGTCTGAGGATTATTGGCGCCAACCAGTCAAGAGAAGCCGATGAATACGCACGGCTGAGCCGCACACACACACACTGACACACACACACAAATACATGTGCCACCTGTCACCGCCACACACACACACACACACACATACACACGCGAGTGCAATGCACAAAGCTCAAGGAATGGTGGCTGAGAGGGAGAGAAAGAGAGAAGGCTCACAAAAGATCAGCGGAAGGCAGAGGCAAAAAGGCACAGGAAAAATCATAACTCACCGGAAAGACGCCACAAGTGGGAAATGGAGGAAAAGCAGATTTGAAACGTTGCCGGAATGGTAGGAAGCTAGGAATGCATGTCCCAACATTTTCAACTTTCCATCGCAAATATTTACGGCGGGACGCCTTGATAAAAATACACTTGTCATTGAGACTCTTCAGAAGCAGAGCTACTCCATTGAAATCCTTCACAAGGAAGCGAATGCACCCATTGCCATTCATCGATGCCTGAAGAATTTCTGTGAAGTAGAAATTGTAGATGCAAGCACAGTTAGGAGATGAGTTCGTCGTTTTGATAGCGGTGAAAGTGATGCCAGGAAAAACGGTCCCAGAGAACGATGCACATCACTTTTCCCGATGATGTTGGTGTCTTGAATTCCCTCTATGCTGGAGAGCTTGAGTGGTGGCATTCCAGCGACTGCCTTTTAGACTCTGGCTCGTAGTGGTGGCATCACTCCTCGTCTCCAGTGATGACGCGGTCTTGAACTCTCCAGCAGAAACTTCAACACACAGGCATCAGCGGGAAAAGTGATGTACACCGTCTTCTGGGACCGTTAAAGATTAAAGGCCTCAAGTGACAGCTGCTACACGGGAAGAAGCCGAAGCTTATGAACACACACAGGTGTGTCCCGTGCAGCTGGCTGTCACCGCAGAGCCAACCCTCTCCATGCTATGACGCCACAAGGATGGAAGACGTATTAGAGAGGGCCACCTCCCCAGAATGCATGACACAACACATGACTGATATCTGGTACCATCATTTACTGCTGGGTGGACAGGGACTGTTTGATTATAGAATTCACACAAAAAATTCTCCTCCACCGGGTTACGAACCACGGACCTCTCGCTTGTGAGACGGGTGTGCTACCATTACGCCACAGAGTCCAACAAGACCGCCTTTATTGACATCACTCTTACCGCTAGCAAAACGACGGACTCATCTCCTAACTGTGACCGCATTCACCGTCTCTGCTTCATAGATAGTTTTCAGGCATCGGTGAATGTCAATGGGTGCGTTTGCTTCCTTGTGAACAATTCAAATTCAATGACGCATCTCTGTTTCTGACAATTCTCCATGACAAATTTTGTTTTATCAATATATCACGCTGTAAATATTTGCAATACAGAAACGAGAATTTTAGCATACGCTGGTAACAGTTAAGTCATAACACGCTGCAAATTTCAACTCCCTCTAATTATTTGACACGGGGTTAAAAAGGAGGCATTTCTTTTGGAACGCTTCTCGTATATATATACATACAGGGTGCTCCAAAAAAAGTAACTACTTTCATTGGTCTTTATTCAAACAGATTTTGAATGACCAGCTTAATACGCGAGATTCATAAAGTCAACAAGTTTGGATTATGTTTGAAAGTTAAGCAAACATGTTTGATATGAGCACTGTTTCTATTAAAACATGCTTTGACGCAAACGCAGAAATGATGGCCGATTTTGTTCCATGTCTCACCGGTGACTTCAGCTGCATAAGCTGTCACATTCCTTCTTTAGATCAGCCAGTGTTTGAGGTCTGTTGGCATAGACCTTTCCCTTTGCTGCTCCCCAGAACCTTTGCTGCATTTTTTGGAGCACCCTGTATATATGGGCGCGTGTGTGTGTGTGTGTGTTTTGTATGTGTGTGTGTGTGTGTGTGTGTGTGTGTGTGTGTGTGTGTGTGTGTGTGTGTGTGTGTGTGTGTGTGTGTGTGTGTGTGTGTGTGTGTCTTCCTTTGTGTTTACTATCTGAACACAGTGAAACTCGGTGCCGCTGTGTTCAAGCAAACTTTGACCAACTGCCTAACTAAATTCTAATGGTCGATAGAGCGCTTACTATTCCACACATCCTAACACACACACACACACACACACACACACACACACACACACACACACACACACACACATACACACACACACACACAAACACACACACATGCTGGTATATATAGGGGACACATAGTCCCAAGAGATTGCAGTATGTGTGTGTGTGTGTGTGTGTGTGTGTGTGTGTGTGTGTGTGTGTGTGTGTGTGTGTGTGTGTGTGTGTGTTTGTTTTTGTTTTTGGGCTCAATAAATTACGATTTTACTACGGTATGTGTGGGATTGCATTTATGTACAGCCGTTTGAATTTGACTATATACGAGAACTGTGTTGATATATCTATATTTTTTAATTAATATATAATTTATATACTGTTGATTTTTTATTATTTGTGTTCATATTAGTGTATATGTATGCTATATTATGAAAGTATATTTCGTTATTATAAATAATATCATTAGCATTAATTACAGGTAAATCCAGTAGCATGGGAAGAGTGCAAGTACAATATTACCACCCTGCGGTGGCCCCATGTACCGGAAGCGCTAAAAAAGATATAGACAGTTTGAGAAAAACGAGTTTAGTTAGTATATGTGATCACAAATGTACAATCCAAGCGACAAACAAAAACTCAACCAGAAAAAATCTAGAAGGGTCCGCATGTGTGAGCATGTTTATGTTTGTGTGTGTGTGTGTGTGTGTGTGTGTGTGTGTGTGTGTGTGTGTGTGTATTGTACGCATGTTTTTTTTCCTAAGCGGCCTGTATTACCTATTTGTTGTTTCATATTTTCCTCCAAGATTTTTCTTTTCGCGCGTGTTATACTGTGCGCTATACAAATAAATGTCAATGAATGAATGAATCAATCAAGGGAAGTCATGTTGTTTTCAAGTTTGTTGTTGTGGATTTTGTTAGCGCCAACCTGGTTTGCACGACGTAGTACTTGATGGGACTATGATTAACGGGAAAGCTGGGCGGCCAACTTAGATGCACCTCGCGCGACGTGTACTTGGTAACCACCGGCTTGCTTGGACTGCCAGGCACGTCTGCAATGGCCAATGAAACAAATTATTGACGGCTGCAACGCACACACACACTGTGCCTCCACACACACTCACACACACACACACTCACACACACACACCAGCACAAAGACATACAGACAAAGTACTACACAGGAGCACACAATCTTTGAGTCCAAATTGAATCAATCGACAAGAATGCACCGTCGGAATGTCAAACATTAGTAATTGAACAGTGTAAATAACCAAATGGCTCAAATCTCTCCGGCTTTCTTTGTGTATGACCTGCTCTGGCGGATCCAAAGGTGGGGAGGCTCAGGGGGCTGAACCCCCCCCCCCCAAATGTGCACATCAACTCCTCATAACCAAGAAGTTCACAAAAAATAGGTCAAGAATAAATATATTTCTGTAGAATTTTTTTGTATACGCATTATCGCAAAGGCGTTGCAAAATGATACATGTACATGACTGATCGCCCCAAAAATTCAGCCCCCCCAAAAAATTAAACCCCCCAAAATTGCTCTCTGGATCCGCCTCTGATGGCATGCTAGACTGTACGTATTGGATGTTACTAATCTCGCGTTCAATGACTTTTATTGTATTCACAGAGCAGTGCACTGTAACCCCGAAGAAAATTCCCCACTGGTGGGTAATGGAGAGATTACCAAGTGGGAAATAATCAAAGGTCGGACAAAAGGGCATGAATGTGTGTATTTATGTGTGTGTATGTGTGTATGTGTGTGTGTGTTTATATCAATCATAATACGTCTATTTTCGTTAACAGTGGCTTCTTGTGGAGCTGACGCATACTAGCATTGCATGCAATACACACACACACATACGAACACACACACGTAGTATAAATGTGCGTAAGAATGTACTAATGTTCGTAGTAGGGATGTGTGTGTATGAACGTATGAATGTTCGTAGTACGAATGTGTGTGTGTATGAAGGTGTGCATGTATGAATGTTCGCGATAAGAATGTGCGAATCTATGAATGTTCGCGGTCGGAATGTATGAATGTATGAATGTTCGCGGTAGGAATTTTGTGTACGAATGTATGAATGCTAGAAGTGTTATTTAGACGTACTGTACATTGTCACAATATTGTGTTACTGAGCATGCCCTAAAAGAAGCCATAGGCTTATTGGGCATAGTCAACGTGAAATGAAAAAAAAACGGATATAATATGTATGTACTGATATAATACTGATGATGTTGACAAATATACATCTTACATCATCTTACATCTTACACACACACACACACTTACACACACACAAGCACACGGACACACAGACACACAACACTCACCTAGCACAATCAGCTGTACGGTGCGACGAAGATTTTTCTGCTGGTTAAGTAGACAGGTGTATTGGGCCGAGTCAACACCGCGTGGTTGTATCAACGCTAGCGACCAATTGGATGATACGAACCGCACGCGCTCTGATTTACCCAGTACCCGTACTTGATTGTTGCTGTACTCGACAAGATGACCCTGAGAAAAAATCAGCCACGCACATTACGTTACACGATTATATTACATCATGTAGTAATTAGTAATACATTACTCTATATTAGCAAGTAGATGCATTACATTACATTATATTACATTACATTAGTAAGTAGATATATTACATTACACTAAGTATGAATTAGTAATATATTACTCTACTCTCTAGGAAGTAGATACATTATATTACATTAGATTACATCACATTAAAATTTGATGTTGTTGTTTTTGTTATTATTGGTGTTCACATTAGTGTGTATGTATGTTATATTGTGATTGTATATTTCGTTATTATTATTATTATTATTATTAATTACAGGCAAAATCAGTAGCATGGGAAGAGTGCAAGTGCACTATTACCACCCTACGGTGACCCCATGTATCGGAAGCGTAAAAAAATATAGACAGTGTGCGAAAAACGAGCTTAGTTAGTATGTGTGATCACAAATGCACAATCCATGCGACATCCAAAAGAACTAAACCAGAAAGAAATAGATATAGAACGGAAACCACGCAATCACACTTAAAACGAATTGAACATTACACTTGGGTAAGCATTACATGCTTACCCAAGATTTGGGTTACTTGGGTTAGCATTACTGCGGAGGGAGCATTACACTTGGGTAAGCATTATTCTTGGGTGATTACGGTATATTCAATTCATTGTATAAACACGAAACTTTTCACATGTTTTCCACGCCGAACCAGATTCATCCCAGGTAGATAGATACGCTAGTCATACACAAGATGCCTGGCTCAATTAAGCATGAACTTCTATTCACAGAAGCCATGCTACCGCTGAATCGTCTGAATTGAACTGGCTTGTGTCCATTTGTTTGTTAGCTTGGCGTAATTATCTGCGGAATATTCATAGCCTCACTTGCAATTGCAATGCGTACGAGTTTGAATAGCAAATGAGTTCAAGGCTACTCAAATACAAACTCAATTTTGCGGAACAAATACAGAGTTGGCACAGAATTAGCTAGTGTAAATGAGAGAATATGCGCTGCTTTTTCAATTTACTTTATATTCAAATTACCTTGTACATCAACAATAACATCTTGTTTTAAAGTACAAAAATTAAAATACTGTTTTAATTATATTGAACCAGGCATTTATCAAGCAAAAACAGAGCTCGAATATTTCAAAGACTATATTTAATGTCTTCAATTATTTTATACTAGATTATGTTTTAGAGATCGGACCAGTTTTTTGGGATTTTCAACGACTTCTAATCTGGATTTAATTATGGTGTACTTTATTTTGCGATGTATTCTCACATTTGCTTTGACCAAAAGGCCCAAATTTTTGTAGGTTGGTGGCCATGTGAATTTAAGAAAAAATCCAAAAATTGTGAGTTTTGATGCATGAAACTTATATAACTGTAAACTGCGGAAAGTTATACCAATATGAGCCACAGAAACGCTCAATAATTTTTCATCAATTTCGACATTAACCCTCAAAATTAGAGAGTCAATCATTTTTTCTAATTTCACTTGCAGTATGTTTACACATATTCAAAATGGAGGTATGAAAAATCTAAGTAAATCCGTTAATAAACTGGTTTAAATTTGTTGTGATTACAATATTATGCTAACGACACAATTGTTTATTTAATATATCTTTAAGTATAGCATAACGCAAAGTAATTTATGGTACGTATTAATCATATACTATGTATTATATCACCATAACTAATGTCCAATTTAATAATATTTCAGACACATACGCTAGTAATTAATTGACTAGAAATTATTGATAAAAAAAATCGGTATTCATATCGCATGCAACGAAAGAGAGCGTGCATGCATTCATGCATAAGAATGTACTGAATTTTCACCAAGGGAAGAGCGACTGATGACGGAGGCACTTACCCTGCTGTTTGCCGCGGGGCATTGATGACGAGGGGCGCACTGCCACAAGAGATGGTTGACAATGTATCCGCCAGCTCCTGAAGAGTTTGTCAGACCGGGACATGGAAGAAACACATTGCGCCCCGCCTCAATAACCACAACTTGCTTCAACGTCTCACCATCAGCTGCATGTATACGAACACACACACACACACACCGTTTAGGAGCGTAGATAAATGGAACCAATTAGACAGCAGAATATTTGAAGCTAGAAACTTAAGTTCCTTTGAAAATCTGCTAGATAAATTATGGAAAAGAGACGGGACAGCACGAGCTTAGCTCATATCCTGTAGAACAGCTAGGTGAGTACTAGGTGAGTACACAAATCGTTTTGCAAATTGTTGTTTCAAATTTTTTTCGTATGATGTCTCATGTTTGGTTGTTATTTTATTTAATTACCTTGTGATTGCATTATACTAATTTAGTTCCTCACTATATTTGATTTAAATAATTCCTAAAAGAAGCTTCGGCTTATAGGACTTTGTCACTGTGTTGTACGAATTTTTTCACATGTATGTGCTTATATGTACGAGTGACAATATACCCACACCTAAACACACACACACACACATTTAAATATTTATATACCGTAATCCCTCTATTTGAACGACATCTCTAATTAAACGTCACCTTGATTAATTCTTCTCTTTTAGCAATAGCTATGACTAACTGATTTTTATTAGTGAGTTTGTGATTAATTATAAGTAATCATCCTGAATGTTTGTGTCATTTGCTAAATAAATATGCATAAGTTTCATGATTTTTTTCAATCCAAAATAAATGACCGAATCTTCTCAAAATTCTCACCAGCTAGTGGAAAAATAGAACCTCACATATATATAGAGCTGTTATCATATATTCAGCATACTACACCGCAATACATTCTTGTACAGCGGTACAGCATGCCCTCATATATATGAAGTTTGCATATACTGTACCGTTTTACACTCCTGTTGTGCGGTGCAGTGTTTAGATGTCTACACTTGGCGTGGCAACAACAAATGTGCTACCGTTGCAATGCAACAATTTATGTCCTCATGTATGTATGTATGTATGTATGTATGTTATGTATGTGTCATGTGTTTTAATACCCACACATATATTAAATGGATCTGGTAGAAAAACAAGTTTTTTCAAGATATATTTAATCAATAACTTACTGATCTATTAGTTTTATTTAATTTTCTGAAAAATCACTTTAGTTGTACTTTATAATTGTGTGTGTGTGTGTGTGTGTGTGTGTGTGTGTGTTTGTGTGTGTGTATGTGTTTGTGTGTGTGTGTGTGTGTGTGTGTTTGTGTATGTGTGTGTGTGTGTGTGTGTGTGTGTGTGTGTGTGTGTGTGTGTGTGTGTGTGTGTGTGTGTGAGCAGCTCTGATTCGACTTCACCTTAACATATTTTCACACAGTGTGTTTTTATCTGATATTATAACTAGGGCTGTCAAAAGTTAATAAAGTTACTTTTTCACCTAAAGGTCACTTTTTTATAAGCTACCTAAAACTGCATGAA
>OU696580.1:2216201-2228701 GCA_916048095.2 Sacculina carcini | reverse complement strand
TCCAACTCAGAACATTTAGACACAATGAACATCATGATACACTGAACATATCGATACACGGAACATCATGATGCACTGAACATATTGTTAGCGTCATACGAAAAACCAAGACATTCTAAACGAAAATCTAAATTGATCAGCATTTTAGCGAATACTCGTGCTACGCTATGGTGGCACCTCCAGTCAGATATTCGACATATTTTCACCAAAAAATACTCCCGCACAAATAGGATTCAGTGTGGAAAAAAAAAATTATCTTAAAGTTCTCACATATTTTTCCATAATTATATTCCTTGGCTTATATTATATTTTAATAAATTTTAGTTTGTCATACTTTATAGTAAAATACTCTGGGAGTACATAAATAACAGTATTTATTCTTATACAAATATGAATTTGTTTAATTTCGATTAATTTGATTAATTTTTATTAATTTATTATTTATTGTTTATTAAATGATGGTTTTATTGCTCAATTAATTCATGTTGAAATTATATTGTCATTTTTCACTTTTGCTATATTTTATATATTGAACCAGCTAGAATATATTTTGCATTAAAGGCAGATTTTGATCTTTTTTATGTGCATGTATTGTGTTTGATTTGCAGACTTTTTCCTTGAGAGCACAGTTCGTGATCTTCTCATGTTGATACCTTCATTTTTCCTCGTTGAAATTCGTAAAAAATCACACTCAAAATTAACATATGCACTGGAATATGTTGAAGCGCTTGGATTCAACCCACCACCTATTTACATATCATTTGCATATTTGTCTGCAATGTATATACCCTCGTCGCATTATTGAGCTAAATCCTCCATTTGTCGTATAATTCATTTAGTATATTAATATAAAATTATTAAAGATACTTGAAAAATTTGGTAATGAAACACACTAATTTGAGATAAAGCCAAAATTACAACTGTATATAATTATTATTAATAATATTAAAATTATTATTAGTATTATGTAGACAATAAGGTTGGACATTTTGACAAACTTTGAGTTGTGAATTTACAGAATTTTGTTTTTCTGCTCTTCAAAGCGTCAATTTCACCCCAAAAACAGCGCTTTTTTCCAACTCAATCTTATCGTCTCTTATTTTGCTATCAAACACGCTTGTCTATATTGAATAAACAAGATACACCATATCAAAAACACTCGACAAAATTGGACGAGAAAAAATGTGGGCGAAATTATTTATTTTTCGCATGGTAACCCGCATTTTGACCTCGAGTTATAGCGCGATTTTATTAGCTGGAGTTTGGGCTTTTATTTTGCAACAGTCTGTCACCATATTCGCTCAAAGTTGGGCGTAAAATAAAATAACAGCAATAAGAAAGCCAGCAAAAACAGTCAACAACAAAGAACTTGGTTTCATGCAAAAAATGAGTTTTGTCGTTGAATTAAGCAGTTGCACACACACACACACATACACACACACATACACACACACACACACACACACACACACACACACACACACACACATACACACACACACACACACACATACACACACACACACAAACAAACAAATACGCACAAACATACACAAACAAGCGCACACACACATACACACACATATACGCATAAACACACACATACAAATACACACACACGCACAAATACACACACACGCACAAATACACACACACACATATACTCACAAACACATACATACAAATACACAGACACACATATACATACACACACATACAAATACATATACACACACATACAAATACACATACACACACATACAAATACACAACACACACAACACACACACATCTCACACACACAAACACAACAAGCACACGTTTGTAAACACAATTGTTTGTGTCAAAAGAAAAAAACACAAGCACACACACACGAATAGACACAAAAACACAATTTATGTTTGTATGTGTGTGTGTCTGCGTGTCAGCAGTTCTGATTGCGTCTTAGCTTATTTCATTTCCGCACAGTGTCTTTTACGTCTCTGATAGTGTTATGCTTCTCTGTCTGTCTGTCTGTCTGTCTGTCTGTCTGTCTGTCTCTCTGTCTGTCTGTCTGTCTGTCTGTCTGTCTGTCAAGGTGTTGATTATCAAGGCTCGTGTGAATTGTAGCTGTACACTTCATATAGTGTTCGCGCCCTTTACATTTCACATTGATTTCACCACCCAAAGTTCAATGATATCAAAATAGCGACAATAGCGACCACTTGAGCACAACAGGTATATCCATGATAGTAACGTTTGTATACTTCTTAAACCGGGGATCCGAGACTGGTTTCTGTGAATGTTTCTCAAGAAATATATTCAACCTACGCATTAGATTTTCCTGAAAAACGTAGTTTTGCTTAATCTTGTTTAAATAGATGTATGAATGCATATTAAATAAAAAAGTTGTATTATTGTCGTTTGTAATTGTATATTTTCGTATACAGCTATCAAGCATCCAAGAGGTACGACAACTGATAGCTGATTTTAAAGGGGTGCCTGAATACTGATAAAGGTTAAGAAACATTGCCGCAGACTGTATAATCACAAATTCTGAATTCTCCAATGCAGACAAGCTCTCAATTTGTGAACGTCACACGTAAATTATCGGTGTTTAGTAAACTTGGCAATGCGCTTTGCACTTTCACTTTACACTTTACTGTAAGCTCTGGCGACAACAAGAGCCAATGTGAGCCCAAACAGACAGACAGACAGACAGACATACGAATAAATATATATCATTTGTCCCCTACGAGCGTTGTCACTGGATGTCCTTCGAACAAGAGAGCGCCTCTTTCAGAGAGCCCATCATTTCTGCTCATCTCTGATGTTCCGAGCCACTGAACATACTCACATACACACACAAGCATACACACACACACACACAGCACACATTACGCCACTTGTGCATATCTTGTAATGGAAGCGCGTGGATAGCATAGGGGCAGATAGAGTAGGAAAGATTGAGGGGGAAGACAGAGAGAGAGAGAGAGGAGTTTCTGGATGGCAGCGCGCAGGAAGCAGGAAATGGAAGCATAAAGAATGGCGTACACATACACACACACTAACACACACACACACACACACACACTAACGCACACACAGACAGAGACGATGAGCTGGTCAAGCGTTCTCATACAGAGTTACTTGCCAACGTACATTGCACAAGATATGCTGCTGATGTGCGCACACACACACACACACACACACACAAACATACAAACACAACGATTTTGCTGATAGTGTAGATGACAAGCACATGCATATACATGCACACACACACACACATACTCATACACGAATACACACACACACACACATGTGTACATATACATTATCATTGACGTGGCTGTTTAGATAATGTTCTGATATGCAGTGAAAATGTTTGCGTATATCCACACGTACACACACAGACACACACACACGCACACACACACACATAGCAAAGGCGGATCCAGAGTGCAATTCGGAAGGGGAGGGGGATTTAAATAATTTTGGGGGCGATCAGTCATGTACATGCATCATTATACAACGTCTTTGCGATAATGCTTATATCCACAAATTATACAGAAAAATATTTTCTTGACCTCTTTTAGTGAACCTCCTGGTTATGATAAGTTGTTGGAATTTTTGTAGGGGTTTTCAGACCCCTTAGCCCCCTTCTGGTTCCGCCAGTGGCTCATACATACAGACACACATACACACACATACATACACACATACACGCTTAGATACATGACGGCTAGCTGACGTTAATACACGGTGATTTTTCGTACAGCACACACTACACTAAGATACAGAATAGATATGCCATAGACTATAGGGATATGTAAATATGAGTGCAAGTAAAAATCGAGACGATAATCTAGCCAGACAGACAGACAGACAGACAGACAGACAGACAGACAGACAGACAGAGATGGGAAATGATGCAATGGCGAACCCAGGATATGTCTGTGGGGGGACTGAGGGAGTTAAGAAAGAATGAGGTACTACACACGAAATGTTCATGGTCAGAGTTTATTTGGGCGGTTCAGATGGGGTTCGCTACATTTTTTGGGGGGTTTCAGCTCCTCTAAGCTTGCCCGCTGGCGCCGCCACTGCGCACATGAGAGATATGCACGCGCACATGACTGTATTGATCCGCCCCTGTCAAATATGAGCACTGATCTTGTGGCGAAAATAAGCTGATATTGCTGGGTCATGATGTTATTTACCAGTAATCTATTAATATTTATGTGTAAAAGAGAAAACACTAGCAAGCCCAGCGGGGGGTTCAGGGCGATGAAGCTTCCCCCCAAATGTTTCCATCAACTCTTCATAACCAAGATAATCACTAAAAGATGTCAAGAAAAATATTATTTCTGTAGAATTCGTTAATATAAGCATTAGTGCAAAGACGTATAATGATGCATGTACATGACTGATCGCTCCCAAAATACAGCCCCATCCACAAGATTAGTGCCAAAATTACACTCTGCATCCGCCACTGAGAGAAAAATGCGTGCCTCAAAAATTTGTTATTGTTATTATTTTATTTATCATTATTGTTAATTAATTACAGACGAATTCAGTAGCATGGGAAGAGTGCAAGTGCACTATTACCACCCTGCGATTACTCCCCAAGTACCGGAAGCGCTAAAAAAGCTATAGACAGTTTGAGAAAAACGAGCTTAGTTAGTAGAGCTTATAAGTGATCAAAAATGAACAGTTCAAGCGAAAACCAAAAAAACTCAACCAGAAAAAAACATAGAATAAAAACCACGCGATCACACACAAGTCAAATTATATACGTAATGTTTGTCTAAACGAACGTTCAACTAGGCCAATGGTTCTCAAACTTTTTCACGTGCAGGCACCGCTTTCATATGGGCGGTTAGTTCTCATGCACCCTCATGGATTCTCGATAGCAAATATCAAAACGATAAATATACAAAAGATGTTATAACAAAAAAAATTTACATTGAATTTCCATTGAGAAAGTGAATTTGCATGCATAAACAAAACTATATATTTGGTTCCAAAATACGTTTTTGTCCACACAAAACATAAATTTTTGCACCCCTTCATAGCCAGGCTCGCACCCTCGGTTTTAAGCCCCTGAACTGGGGTGTGTATAATTATAAAAAATAATTATTAATAAATAATTAACAATGGCTGCACAGATGACTATAAATTTTTTGAGCTTTGGAGGTTCAGACAACTGTAATTGTGTGTGTGTGTGTGTGTGTGTATGTGTGTGTGTGTGTGTGTGTGTGTGTGTGTGTGTGTGTGTGTGTGTGTGTGTGTGTGTGTGTGTGTGTGTGTGTGTGTGTGTGTGTGTGTGTGTGTGTGTGTGTGTGTGTGTGTGTGTGAATGTGTGTATGTGTGTGGATGTGTACTCACCGAGTTGTATAGTAGAGATGAGCTAAGCTCGAGCTGTCCTGTCTCATATTTGCCTATATTTATCCCACTAAAGTTGAAATCTTTTCACACTGCTACATGAAAATCATTTCCATATCTTAAAAATATCCCATGTATGTCTCCACAATCTTATTCGGGAAACTATAATTCTTGATATCTTTAACTACTCTGGTTTTATCATAATTTTAGCGTGTTCTAAGTTATCTCTTTCACTACATACTATCCAATTATCTCTATCTAATACTTCCACGCATATATTATACCTAAAAATATATCTATGTGTGTATGTATGTGTGTGTATGTGTATGTGTGTGTCTGTGTATGTGTGTATGCGAGCGGGTTGCATTATACCGAGCGATTAATCACAAACATCACACACACACACACACACACACACACACACACACACACACACACACACACACACACATACACACACACACACATCATTTGCCCCTTGGCTATGCATCCAGCTTGCACAAGCACACACACACACACACACATAGATACATACACACACGTACATGAATACACATTCCTTCCGCTCGATCGGCTCATGGAACACACACACACAAACACACACACACACACACACACACACACACACACACACACACACACACACACACACACACACATACATGCACACATGCCACACATGCACACATACACACACATGCACACACATGTACATGCAGATACACACATTGACAAGTGTATACAAATTATACTAGATGAAACTAATGAGACGTTCAGTATATTTTATACTTCTTGTGGTATACTATATATATATATATATATATATATATATATGAAAAATTAAACAGATTTAGTGATTAGGTGACAGGAAGCATGCACTATTATAATGGGGTTCGTATTTTCAGCTATATCAACAGTTAAGAACTTGATAATTTCCTATTACAGTCGTGTTGAAGTGTACACAGTCTCTTGCGACTAAGTGACCCAAGTAAGCATACATGATGCAGGGTGAGATATAGCCTATGTGTATGTTTGTGTGAATTTGTGTGTGTTTGTGTGTGTTTGTGTGTTTGTGCGTGTGTGTGTTTGTTTGTGTGAATTTGTGTGTGTTTGTGTGTGTTTGTGTGTGTTTGTGTGTTTGTGCGTGTGTGTGTGTGTTTGTGCGTGTGTGTGTTTGCTTGTATGTGTGTGTGTTTGTGTGTTTGTGTTTGTGTGTGTGTGTGTGTGTGTGTGTGTGTGTGTGTGTGAGAATATATCAAGTGTTTATTGAAATGAGTAGTTTTTTTTCGTTTGAACAAAAAAAGCCTTTTGAACAAATTGGCCTTCGGTAAGTTCTATTGCAATGCTAAATCTTACAGCATTGGACCGACGGACGAGTACATTTATCTAATGGCACCTGTTCGTCAACAGAAAAAAAACCAACAGGTATACACGATGTTTGATTACAGTGGCTTTCATACTAATATCTCACAAGCCCACACACACCCATACACACACACAGGCACAGACACACACACGCACAAAAAAACCCTTATCCACCAGACCACAATAAGTTAGATTGTTTCCATCAAAACTATAGCATGTCATATGCTTGTGACAAATAGGCATTACTGCGTCACAAGTGAGACAAAACAGACGCACTTATGATTGGTGTTTACAAATGGTCCAGCTGCGTTGTGTCGGAAGAGCAGAAATTAATCAAGAGCTTTTAGAAATCAGTTACCGCGCACACAAACGTGTGGATCATAAATTGCTTGCGCTAGAATATTATTATTATTATTATTATAATTTCAATTAATACTTACGCATTATTTCAAACACGTAATTTTAGGGTTATAATTATAAATTTTCTCAAAATTTGACCAAAATATAGCGGCAATCAGTTTCAAATATTTATTCGGTTAAATTTACAGACGAAATGTTTTTCCCTCAAGCAAAAATATTTGGAGTGAAATAGCCCATAAAACCTTACCTGACCTTATATTATATTTACTGTGTAGGAAGTGATTTGAGCTTTTACTAACCTGTTACTATAAACACATTTTGTGTTTCCTTGTTTTATTTCTTCTTTCCATCTTTGCAATGCTCGTCGAATTTCTTCTCTATGAAATTTAAAAATATTTGCAAAAAATCCGTACACAGCATACTTTGCAATTCTTTGTGTCATTCATGCTGTAGTTAAGACTGTCATCTTATATATCTGATATTTATCAGAGTTGCGACCGTGTGTGTATGCGTGTGTGTGTGTGTGTGTGTGTGTGTGTGTGTGTGTATGTGTGTGTGTGTGTGTGTGTGTGTGTGTTTGTGTGTGTTTGTGTATATCTGTGTGTGTATGTGTGTTAATATGTGCGTATATGTCTCTCTCTTTGTGTATTATATATCCTTGTATGTTGTGTGTGTGTATGTGTGCTTGTGTGTGTGTGTGTGTGTGTGTGTGTGTGTGTGTGTGTGAGAGAGAGAGACAGAGAGAGACAGAGAGAGATGAAAGAATACAGAGATGACAATAGAGAGAAGCGAGCATTGAGAACAATGGCCGAATTCTCAATTGAATCAACGATACAGTTGCAAACTCGATGCATTATTGACAAACTATCGGCAACACACACACACACACACTCACACACTCACACACACAAACACACACTCAAACACAAGCACACGCAGACACACATAGAGACGCGACCTAAGAATCAATGTTTTTTATTATCAAAAAAATGTTTTTTTGACGAAGAACCTCCACCAAAAAACACGATCATTGTGGTATTTTTGAAGAGTCATGCAAAATTTTTTTTATTTATATTATTATTATTATTATTAATTACAGGCAAATTATTATTCTTATTATTAATTACAGGCAAAGCCAGTAGCATGGGGGAAGTGTGCAAGTGCACTACTACCACCCTAAGGTGGCCCCATTTTCCAAAAGCACCCAAAAGATATAGAGAAAAAGATAGTTCGAAAATCAAATAATTAATAAATAACAACAAATAGTATACCATCAACCGATAACACTTCAAAATGTCACTACGTCCTCGTTCGTCAATAAATAACAACAATCAACAATAAATATGTTATTCAATAAATGACAACCATCAATATATATATGAATATATAAATAAATATTAATAAATAAGTAATAAATAACAATCATCAACAAAAAAAAGATTCAATCTTCATGTTAGGAATCACTGTTCTAAATAATGGTACGATTTTTTTATGTGCTGATTTTGATTTTTTATAGAAAACGAATAGAGAAATACATCATAGAGAAAACATTACAGAAGGTTTTATCACGGTAATATTAATTTGATTTGCAAAGAAGTTCAACGATGTGTTATACGCGAGAATTATGATTTTTATGACTAGTAAAATTAAGCTTGCAATAAAAATTGAGGGTGCCCAGCGAATAAATGCACGGATTTATATAACCGAGTTATATAAATATGACCGTTTTTAAATTATACTATCAGTTTTCATCGTGGAGTGGAAGAATTGCCTTCAGCTCTATCGTGTGGATATTTCAAGATCGTCTGGATTTCTCCGTGAATCTCAAACGTTCTGCGACTTCAACTATGTCTTCTAAGGCAAACCTCAGACAACTTCGATCAACTTACCAACGTAAAACCTGCGTCGGCAGAAACCAAACAGCACCGAAGACCAGCTACAAGTTTGACCGACAGAACAAGCAAGGTCAAGTCAATGTTGACGACTGGTTGCAGATGCTCAATGGTCGTCATGCAACAAACAAAGGTGGCACTTTAAAGAAGAAGCCATCAATTCACGCCGCTCAAAAATCAGGCGATGACAGCGCTCGTATTAAGCGGGAATCTACTAAACAAGAACTGGGACATACAGGAGATGCGCCCAACAAAGCTCCGATCAAACAGCTTGGTGAGAAAAATCAGCTGAAAACCCAAATAGGATCGCTGATAGATGGCATGCAGGCACTGAGTGACCTGCACAATAAGATGGGAGATGACATAAGACAAGGCCGTGACGAATTAACATCCCTCTACCAACGTGCCACTGGTGAGCAAAAGCAACCGTACAAGAGGAATAATTGCACAGACCAGAGTCAGAATCTCAATGACAACAAAAGTGAAAATTCTGGGGAAGTGAATCACAACGAAGGAGTATCACGCTCGGCACATCGAGGCACAAGCAGATTCAACAGCCCTTACAACTGGCTTATGTGCATTTTGACCATGACGGTGATTGGTATTCTGGTCTATACTGGATATGCAGGGCGGATGCAGGCCAATCAAACTACAGTCAAGCCCAGCTACACAAGCCCTCTGTGCATGATTTATACACTGCTGCATAACTTATACAGCGGACTGACCAATTACCTCAGTCCGGATCCACCGCCAACCGACTACGCCAAAGAGTGGAAGGACTATTACATAGAAGGACTTCATAACTTCGTGGCTTCCTACGTCAATGCCAGGAAACTAATGATCTGGTTCGTGCTAACGTTGATTACGCTAGTAATATCCTCTTTATGGGATACATTTCCCGGATATCGTGCATGGAGCAGAAATCTCACAAGATTGACAAGTGTGCGTTCAGTGGTCAACACTGGGATAAGACCCACAACTGGTGACGACAGATTTCTACCGAATCCAACGCCTACAACAGACGGCAACGCTGACTCCAGTGCATGGAGAAAAAACCCTCTAGGCAAATTATTCGGCTACATGGAGATTCACGACTGGCTGAATTTGATTATGCTTCTGATTATAATAGCCATTCGTCTGAAGGTCGGACGTGGTATTTGGGTGTACCTCATCGGCATGACAAGGCACGCGATGCCCTACGCGCTCCTAATACTGGCCACATATTTCCACATGCGGGAATCGACGTTCCCTAGACGTCCATCACAATCGATTGAACTTGTATCTGAGAGCCCAACAAGTCAATTGAATATGCCAACAACCCCTGGCAGCCGGCCTAAGCACTGAGGTGCTTTCGACCGGCTCTCAGAGAGTCAGAGATCATAAACTGGCTCCGACTTTGTGGTGCTGAAACATCAAGTGCCCATAACATTCATGACGCATCATACTAACAGACAAACAACAACAACCGAAACCATCATTCAGATTTAGATGGAGTCTGCATGATAATATACAGACTCCCATTCTTCATGTCACCATGCGTATCTACCGGATAATAATGTCCGTCAACGTGGAACGATTCCGATCCATTTACTGAGCAGCATCAGCGACATATGTCTGAGACAACATTCAACACAAAAGCTAACACAAGCTACTAGAACAAGCAAACATCAAGAGACTTAACTTCAAACACACAGATGTAACTTCAGGAAGAAAGCATTCCTCATGGCAGAAGGACGAGGTGTTCCAGCGGTCCTCTGCGATCTTTGGGATCCTCGCTGTTGTCATTGATAACGCAGAAAGAAGAGTTGAGTTCATCCAAAATTTCAACAGATCCTTCACAAGAGATGAGGAGCAGCTTCAGTTTCTCCTTCATGTGGTGGTGGAACACTGAACTGGAAGACCTTGCGGGACCCACAGAAG
Source organism: Sacculina carcini (assembly GCA_916048095.2). Lineage (NCBI taxonomy): Eukaryota > Metazoa > Arthropoda > Thecostraca > Sacculinidae > Sacculina > Sacculina carcini. Next base: position 2,217,800 of record OU696580.1, on the reverse strand, counting down.
CTCCCCCTGACCCAAACCAGGCCACAGAGAGGAGCCTGGCAAGCACGAGACCCCCGCCTTCGAGCGGATAATACCTCAATACTGAGGGGGGACCTGGAGCCAGGGCCAGGGTGACATTGCAGGACGCGTGTGCAACATCTCGTGCAACATGCTGTCGTGAACCTATTCGGCTCACAAAATATACTTGCATAATATTATCATAACATAGATAGATAGATAGATAGATAGATAGATAGATAGATAGATAGATAGATAGATAGATAGATAGATAGATAGAAAGATAGATAGATAGATAGATAGATAGATAGATAGATAGATAGATAGATAGATAGATAGATAGATAGATTGCAAATATATATTTGCAAATACACTAAGCACGACCTCACTGTGACAACACTATCGTTGGCTATGACTGATCTTGTATCGCACTCGATGCTTCAACAACTCCAACCATCCATGCCGGCGTGAACTAGTGAACATTTAACCTAGCCAATATCCACGTACAGCACGTACTCATAGTTTAAATCGAACATACTCATATGAATAATGATTGCAAAGTGTGAAAGGCTGGAAGCTTACAGAAAAATACGCTAGATGTTGGATTGGAGACAGAACAGCACGAGCACAGCTCATCTCCCGTGGTAAACAAATAGATTATTACAAATTGACAAATATGTTAGTACATACACACACACACACAATATAAATTATAGAACGTATATATTTTAGGATTTTAAATAAATATTTATCAACACATAATTTATGCATGCTATTAGTGGCCCTATTAAATTGAATAATCATTGAATATACACAATAAAATTGTCTAAGAGTCTTAATATCATTGTTTGTACGGTACTGTGCTGCACTTCTAGGTAAATTGCATTTTGCATTCAATTATTGAGTTAATCATTGTGTAAGAAAGCATTATTAGATAACCGCTTTTTTCTGTTAAAAAACTGAAAGTATTTGTAAAAAAACAACAGGCGGCATAAATTTCATGATTGTTTACACATTACCCTTTTCCCCCCAGAAATATACTACGTTGGTGATGATAACTTTACGTAATATGACGCTAAAATTCCATCTTAAGCACAATTAAGATAGATCTTTCAACATATCCATCATTTGCAAGTATGAAAGTACAAACAGTGGAAATACTTAAACAAAAACTACAAATTTACACAAAAACTTAGTTTCCTTAATGAGACTACGAATAAAAGCGGGCCGCATTATTCAGAGTGGCAATCCTGACCAGAAATCGGGCTTTTTTCCGTGTAGGAAAATAACGACTGACAAAAAATATTTAATGTACAAAAAGGTATTTGAAAACTAATAACTACATCAAAGAAATGATCATCCATAAATGCGGTCTCAAAAACAAGTATATATATATATATATATATATATATATATATATATATATATATATATATATATATATATATATATATATATATATATATATATATAAATATAAATATATAAAAAAACACTTGGTATAATTTCTTTCAATTACTATACAATAACTACAACAACTATTATATCCACATCTACGAAAATCGTCTCTCAAAAAATCGATTTTGGAAAAGCAATGGTTTA